>SNQJ01S0205222.1:1554-16496 GCA_010110895.2 Picea sitchensis | reverse complement strand
AGGGCTTCAACAAAAGGCCGGATACAGTTACCCAACATAAGTATCTGGATACAGCTTTAGGTAAAGTCATGAAGATACAATTGATAGCTCGATAGTTGCCAATCCTCCTGGATGATTGAATGTATATCTCAGTGATGGATGAATCAAGGGAAAGATGATGGTAAGAATGATGGGGGGGGGTGTGAAAATGAGCTAATTCCCCACAATAAGTATGCATGTCCCCAACTTGACACTTGTCATGTTGGGAGCTACTTTGGCCCACTTGTCTGCAACTTTAGAACTTAGGATAAAATAATTATCCCTACTTCATGATTTAAGAAATATTAATATACTATTCCTTTTTGGCTCAAGCTACCCATATTATCTCTTTTTCTTAACTTTTAGGTCCCACCCTTTCCCTGACTAGTGGAGTTTAGTCCCCCATCTCTTTTATTGTCATCAGTTTGCGCGTAGCGATGTATTTTATATCAAATATGAGACATTTACAAAAACATGTGCTCTGGCCTTTAACATATAGGCTCTCCGGCCTAATCAAAACATAAGCATCCTAGATTATAATAATTGGCTCACCATCCTATACAATGTATCATATACACAAAGTCTCACTGGCCTCACAATTGTGAGTAGTTAAGATGTTGTGCACGGTGTCTGGAATGTGCAACATCCTCATTTTTACTGCGCAGTACATGCGCGCACTACACCACAGAAAATGCGAGCCAAAGGATGTAAACCAACTCACCAACTTAAGTAAATTATTATATTTGTTGTTGGGGTTCTTCCTAGGGATATTACTATCCCCTCTCCTTATTTATGCACTATCCTCAATGCATAATATACACATATATAACAAGATTTTAAAAAATCCTCAGTGCATTATATACCATGTACCATTCAAATTCTTTAAAATCTCCAAGATTTATCTATTGAAATCTTGTTATCCATATAGTGCTCTACTTTCCAGCACCAATTCTGGTATTCATACTGCAACTCGAAGTCAATTTCTCTATTCCATAGAGTGACTTCAGGAAATAATTCATTTCATTGTTCCTTATTACATGCTTCAATTAAACTTCATTGAAGCAAAAACTAGTTGTGGATCCATGACGTTCCACCCAGCCTTATATATCACTTCTAATAAACGCTCAGTAGCATACCATTCCCAACCATGGGATATGACTCCATCAGGACAATGGCTTCCCAAGATAACTATAACCCATAATCAATATCCATGTAGTCTAGGCCAAGGTATTAGACCTCAACAACACTCCAACCAATGGTCTCTCTTCCCCATATGCTTGTACAACCAAAGGTAGTATGCACCTTCATTGTCCAACACCTCCTTGGCTACTCATATTCCATTCTAGGGCTCTAGTATAGGCCGAACAGGAAGTATCAGAGCACCATGGCTCCAACAGTTCCCACTTTAATCATTATCTTTTCATCTTAGAAACACTCCCATCAACGGTCTCTCTCTCTTCCCCACATGACTGTACAACCCAAGGTAGTATACACCTTCACTATTTCCATAGTTCATCAGTTTCTCAACCTCCCTTCTTGAGGTGCTTGATTCATCCTTTCCTTAACTGATCATATCAGTACTTGGATTTTCTTGTTGCTTGTTACTTTCCCTTGCCTTAACCAATCTAATTTCAACCTGCCTTGCATAATCCAATTCTATTATGCCATAAACAATGCCATTCATACCATGATTTCACTGGCACTCTGATGATCATAAGGGAATCATTACTCTAATTTCATAGATAATCCATGGATATGATTCACTCCTTATCCAATATGCAATAAGCCTCTTTATTTATCTGATTACTGTCATTCAGGTAGTCAATTCCTTTTATAATAGATTTGACTCCCATGTATCGCTTTAATCTATAACTGGTTTCTTTGGGAGTGAATGCACTTTCACTAATTCCTTCCCTACCCGATCTATTCCTCTGTCCAGATTCCATTGAATACTTGACTAACATGAGAGGACTTCCTATAGTGGCTTCCAAAGACTTTATGGCTACACCAACATTCATACCTTAACCTTTTGTAGTCTTGGCCTTTGATCATCTTCTGAAATATTTCGTCATGGAACTATTTCCCTAAGTACTTCTGCTTATTCCCTTCTTTTAACTAAAATTCAACCTTCTCACCTCATCACTAAAGCTTGATATTTTGGAGAACCGGAAAAACTATCGTGGTTTTTAAAAAAGATACGTGGCCCCTTTAGAGATACATCGGGCGAAATGCAGTTTTCTGAAACCATCTTTGTCAAAGTTTCGATGCCACGTGCTTCAATATGTCAAAACCACCACTCGTGGGATGGGTGATGTCTAGTCAGATCACCTTTTTTTTTTTCACTCGCTCGGTACTTCACATCCATGTGACGTCAACTGAACATCACCATGTAATGAACTCAAAAGCTAATCATTTGAAATGGATTAGTTGAGCATGGAAAACCAATACACTTGTACATAGTATGTCTGTGCTTCATGATTGGGGTTCTATAACTACCAATTCTCAAGCATGGAGCATCATCTTATTCATAAATGGAGCAATATCCAAATTTTCTCGATCTTCTGATCTCTGTAAAAGAATTTCGGTGTCCACAAAAAAAAATTAAGGTACATGGACAACGCTAAATCCAGTGAGACTGGTTATTCAGGAAACATGGTAGATTTTCCTTCGAGTAAGGAGGAAAGGGTACTTGCACACATTATAGCGACTAAATTCCACAGAGATCCAGCTACAGACTCGCAATTGGAAGTCATTTTGAATCCCACTATGAGGGATCTAGTCATCAACAGGGGAGTTACTAAGAAGAAAAGGAGCAAGCGACAGAAGAACGACACCATAGCTGAAACGGTTGAAAGTGTTGGAGAGAATCAATCAGTCTGGTTAGATTATTTAAAGGAGGAGATCACTAAGCTGAAATGAGTTCTCAAATTAAAATTAAGTACATTTCAACAAATCTTGGACAGTTGGTAGCAGAGGAAAAAGGGCTCCACAGGTGGTAACTGTTATTTTAAATCATTCCCTTTTTAAGGTTACCTCTATTTTTAGCTATATGCGGAGGTCCGAGCATTTCGAATTCTACAAATAATTCCTCTATACACACACACACACACACACACACACACACACATACACACACATATATATATCTTGAGGAAGAAAAGGGGGAAAGGAAACTTCCCTCTCTGCAAGAAGGCTTTTTTCTTTGTAATTTTGGGATTAAAATGAATATATAAAAGCAGAAACATATTTTGCACTATTTATGAAAGATTCTGACTGGTGGTGATATGAATCTTGTTTTCTTTCATAGTATGTGTTTCTTGTAGGCTTATATTTCACTTTCATTTGTCTGAATCGGAGGAATATAAAACCCAGAATTCATCTCTAAAATGCTTTCGGCTTAGCAATTTAGACTATATTTATTTCTTCTCAAACCAACTCTAAATTCATTTTAAATAATGCTCCGATGCGGTTGTGTGTTTCTTTTTCTGTTAATGCCATGCAAATTTTCTATTAAACTCAGACTCATCACCTTAATTAGCCTTATCCTCTTGATAGTTCAATGTTCCGACAATAAATCATTCATTCTAGACTCCATAGTCCAAAAGTCATCCCCGCTCCATAGTCATTCAACAAAAACTCTCAAAACAAACCAAATCTAGTCAATGTTTTCTATAGATATGCCCAGTGACACGAGAGAGATCTCAAAAACACGTTGCAAAAAGTTGTCGTTCAAACAATATAAAAAAAAATGTCATGGAAATTCGTTGGTTTCTGTTGTTCTTCACCCTCCAAACAACTTCAAGCACACCAATTTCAATCTGTGCACCTATATTTTCCATGTCCTGCAATCTTCACAAGGTAAATCGTGCTTTGTGCACTTTAAAACCACTGTGTATCACTTCTTTGTCGCGCTAATAACTTGCGCGCACTTCTTTTGCATTGTGTGCTAATATCCACTGCACACAATTTTGGTTCTACACTGATACATGTTGCGTACATTTTTTGTATCGCGCACTGATATTCCACATGCATTTCACTCTATGCATTGCACCATGTCATAGCTCAATATGCCCCCACTGCACACAATAATCTGCATGCACCATTGATTACACTGTCGTGAGACCACTTTTACTCATACTGTGTGCACCCACCAAACTCCTATGTTCTTTGCAATACTGCGCACACCACATGCACTAGTACTATGTGTGTGCACTCTGCGTAATGCCAAATTTAGTGCGCGCACCCGCACACCAATATTTTTCTGCATGGTACTAAAATTTAATGTGCGCATCAACACACCAATATCTTTCCATTCCATGTCACATTTTACCTATCCAAATATTTTTCACTGCACCACATGAATTTACCTATCCCAACTGCACACATTCACCTTTATGCGCATTGATTCCTCGTGAATTCTGCTACAGAAATTGGGGTTTTTTCCTAACTCTTTCCCCAATTTACCATAGACAATTCTGCAACCGCTAAATTCATTCAATTTCACCCCGATGACACTAATTCAAACTTTGCAACAACAATTCATTATGGGTTGACATTTCTAGAATGAATTCACCAAAAATCAATTCACGAATTGGGAATTTTAATTACAAAACTTGCTCCAACTTAAATTTCTCGGCCCATCCAAGCTTAGTGTTGAAAACTAAATCTCTGATACCAATTTGTAGCATCCATAGCCTCACACCGGCTGGGACATGCCACTCCTCAGACGCCTTACTTAGCTCTGAAACCGTCTTTGTAACATTCCCAGCCTTCAACAGGCCAGGCCATGCTACTCCTAAACACTCTTTCATGCTCAGATACCAATTTGTAGTGTCCTCGACAATTCATGTCAAACCATGCTACACCAAAGAACACATTCGTTCTCTATGCAGAACATACTGTAATATACTTAACATCCTAGCTAAGTTATATCTCATATAATTTTCTAACTACATGCAATTAAAACATATGCACACATAAAACTCTTGCGGAAGCTTAATATACATAAAACGTGAACAGACAAATACGCTATGTAGATGCATGAATTCACACTAAAATAATAGTAAACATATACATGCAATACCCATAAGCATACAGACAACTATATTCACTCATAGGATAAACCCATAAAAATAACACATGAATAACAATGCAGCATGTAAATTCATCACACAATTGACACTTATCTTTGTGAGAATATCACCAACTGTGTGCATACCTTCCATGAACCTCCCAGCCTTAGACCACACTATTCATCACTCTCAATAGTGAGTCACCCCCAAGCCGGGACTAAACTTCACCCAGGTAAAGCGGTTCATAACCAGGATAAAGGCTCATGAACAACAGGAAAGACTCCATCTCAAGTGCTCACTCAACTAACATCCTACAGTCCCTCATTCCCCACATGTTTTTCCCACCGAAGGAAGTGTTCCCCTTCTCTTCTCAACAGTCCCTTGGATGTCTCACTTCCCTTTTAGGGCTTCAACAACAAGCCGGATAGGAAGTCTTAGAGCCCTGTAGTCGTAGTTCAACACATTCAAGAAATCAATCCCCAACAATTCTCTCACCCAGAGAATTTCTCATGGGCCTGACAACCCACCTCTTCAATATCCCATGGGCCTGACAACCTACTTCTTCAATCCCACTCCTAAGCTAACAGTTACCCAACAGAAGGCTCTGGAAACAGGTTTAGGTAAATTCATGAAGATACAATTGATAACTCGATAGCTGCCAATCCTCCTGGATGATTGACTGTATATCTCAATGATGGATGAATCAAGGAAAAGATGATGGTAAGAATGATGGTAAGAATGATGGGGGAGGTGTGAAAATGAGCTAAGTCCCCACCATGATATGAATGCATGTCCCAACTTGACACTTTTCATGTTGGGAGCTACGATATTACTTGTCGGAACCTTTAAGAACTTAGGATAAAATAGTGTCCCTACTTCGCCAGTTTAATAAATATTAATATAGTAGCTCCCTTTGCACTCAGCTCCCTAGATCATCCCTTTTTCTTAACTTTTAGGTATCCTTTTCCGACTAGTGGATTTTGGTCCCCATCTCTTTTATCATTGAATTAGGTCTATGCTTGTGATGTATTTTATATTAAATATAGACATTTACAACATGTTCTCTTGTCTTTAACATCTAGGTTCTTTGGCCTAATCAAAACATAACCATCCTAGCTTATAATAGTGGCTCACTAGCCTATACAACGTATCATATACACAAAGGCTTGTTGGCCTCACAATTGTGCACAGTTAAGATGTTACACACGGTGTCTAGAATGTGCAAGATCCTCATTTTTACTGCGCAATACATGCGTGCACTACACCATGGAAAATGCAAACCAAGGATGTAAACCAACTCCTTGACTTAAATTTTCATTATTATATTTTTTGTTGGGGTTCTTCCTGGGGATATTACACCATGATCTAGCTTTGAGTGGTTAAATTGATTTTTGAAGGAACACGCTCTAGCCTGGTGTTGGATTACTGAGGGGGGGTGAACCAATAATAACATAATTATAATCCTTTTCTCCAAATAATACAAATTGTTATATCAATGTATAATTATTATTATCCAATAATGACCAATAAGAAATGAATAAACACACACATCTGTGATTTTACACCAATGTTTTACATGGAAACCAAAATCGGAGAAAACCCGCGAGAATGCTTTATCTTATATGTCTTGAAGAATTACATTCATTGGAAGCACCAACTTCCTTTGTTTTGTTGCAAGCTGGAGGGCTCCAACCCCCTAGTTTCTCGGGGCTACAAATTGAGGGAAGCTCCAGCTCCCCAATTCTTTTGGCTACAACTAGAAGGAGGCTACAACCCCACATGTTCTCCGGCTACAGCAGTTGGCTACAACCACCTATCCTTTCCTGTCTAGCCACCAAGAGTAGAGGTAGAATGATGGAACCATTGTTGTAATGTTCACTGGCCACCCACAGGTCAGGGAATGCCATTATAGAACAATCTCTCATGCTCTAACACAAGCAGCATCTTGACCTTCAGCGGGATGGTCCATGCTACTCAAAGGGAACTAATTCGTTCTCTTACTCACCGGAACATATGGTAGCATACCCGATTATTCAGGCGAGCTATGACACATAAATTTTCTCTTCAAATTGCATGCAACCAAACATATACATACAACACTCTTATGAAAGTTTTACATATATATATAAACATAAACAAATAATTACATTATGTAAATTCTCTGATTTCATATTGAAATAGCGATGAAACAAAGATATACAACATATACAGGAAATACCCATAAACATCTGGAACAATTATAATCACATATATGATGGCCGTGGCTTATAAAACGCAATTAACAATGAAACATATAATTTTATCATACGATTGGGTACTTATCTTGGAAGATTGTCACTAACTACAGTGAGAGATGGTCACGAACCTCCTAGCCTTAAACTACATTGTTCATCACTCTCAACAATAGGTCATCCTCGAGCTGGGGCTTAACTCCACCCGGGGAAAAAGGGTTCTTAGTGACAGGATAAGGTCTGATAGTCAACAAAAAAAATGGCTAGGCCAAGTTACCAAAATCCAACATCAATTACAACATACAACCTCTCATTCCCAACATGCCTATCCCACCCAAAGTGTGCCCCTTCTCTACTCAACATTCCCTCAGCTCCCCACTTCCCTTCCGGGCTTCGGTAATAGTCCATACGAGTCTCGAGGAGCACTATAGCTGTAGTTTATCACCTTGGGGAATTGATCCCCAACAATTCTCTCACTCGGAAAATTGCTCCACGGGTCTGACAAGCCACCTCTTCAATTTCCCATGGGCACATTATTACTTCTTCAATCCCTCTCCAAGATAAACAGGTACACCAACTAGAAATGGTTATGGAAGCAGGTCTCAAATACAATGAAAGAATAATACAAGGATAATAGACTTCGATGAGTGAAATGGTTATGGATTCATTGATTGGATAACTAAGTGATGGAAGGAATCACTGTGAAACTGCTCGTGAAGTATTCTTGTAAGAATGATGGTCAAGATGCTTATGAAAGTGATGGTGAGAATGATAGGGTGAAGCTGGTCAAAATCCCTCGTAAAAGGTGACCAAATGGGCCTAAGTCCTCAGTGTGAATGCATGTCCCCAACTTGACACTTGTCATGTTGGAAGCCACTAGTCCCACTTGTCCCCAACTTTAGAACTTAAGATAAAATACTTATCCATACTTTATGCTTTAGGAAATATTAATATAATATTCATTTTTTTCTTAAGCTCTCTAGCTTATCCCTTTTACTTAATTTTTAGGCCCCTCCATTTCCCTAACCATTGGATTTTAGTGCCCCATCTCTTTTATTGTGGTTGGTCTGCGTGCAATGACATATTTTATATTAATCATGAGACATATACAAAATAGGCACAGCAGATTTAACATCTAGGCTCTCGGCCTAATTCCAAAATATAAGAATCTTAATTTATAATAACTGGATCACCGACCTATGTATATACATATACACAAGGGGCTACATTGACCTCCATGCCTAAGTGCACTTTTAGTTACTGCGCGTGGTATCAGGGAATGTGCACACTACACCATTTTGCTGGTTCATGGAGTACTTGCTATGACATGGGAGGTGCATTACAAAATGATGTCCAAACAACTCACCAACTTAGTACACTTACGGTATTGCGATTCCCTGATTATTGTTGATAGAGTGATATTACAATCCTCTCCCTTATTTTTTCATTGTCATGAGTGCATCCTTTTACCCATTATACTGGTTTCAAAATCTTCAAATAGATGTGGGTATTCTATGCGCATTGCATCCTCATGCTCCCAAGTAGCATCCTCGGACCGTGCCAAGGTCCATTGGACCTTTACATTCCCTATGGATTGATTAGAAGTAGCTTCACTTGATTTTTAGGTCTAAATGCGCCTTAGGATGCACTTGAAAGTGCCTTGTTGCTCCACAGATACATTCCAATCGATAACATTATTAGCATCGGGTATATATTTCTTTAAGTAGTACATGGAAGACATTATGAATAGACATAGATCGAGGAAATGAAATCATATAAGAAATTGGACCAATCTTCTCTAGGATTTCAAATGGCCTCTAAAATCTAACTTCCAACAGTGCGGCTTCTAGCTTCGAGGGAACTCATGTTAGCTTTCACTTTCATGAAAACATGATGTCCACTTTGAATTCTCTGTGGATTTTGTTTTTATCATCATAGCGTTTATGCTTGTCTTGGAAGCTTTTAAATTATGATTAATTTTTACCATTTGGTCCTCCATCTCCTTGAGAAATTATGGTCCAAGTGTGATTTTTTTCCATTGGATTGTCCCAACTGATTGGGGTTGTACATCTCCTTCCATATAAAAGTTTAAAGGGACTCATCTTTTTCGATGCTTGATACCCATTATTATTAGCAAACTCTACTAATTTTAAGGTAGTCTTTCCATTTCGATGCTTTTTCCATCTTTAGCCCATTCGATTATGTCTTCTATCACTCGTTCACCTCATGCACCTATCCATGGGATAGGATGATAAAGATGTAATAAGAGTTGATTCATTAAGATCTTTGAATAATCCTTTCGATTGAGGTGAATTTCGGGTCTCTGTCGGATGCAATTGTTTTAGGAATTCCATCGATGGTGCCACTTCCCCTTCATGAAAATATCAACGACATCTACTTGTGGGTAGTTTTGAGTGGAATAAAATGGAGGAAGATTTTGTAAAGCTTGTCCACCACCACCATGATCCGAATCATATGCTTACTTTCGTTCCTAGGTAATCTTGTGTAAAATCCATTGTCACCACTTCCCACTTCCATTTAGGATCTGTGATAAGGTTGTAGCAACCCTCTTTGGGTGCCCTATGCTAAGCTTTAAATTCTGGCATTACATACATCTAGTGATGTATTCAGCGATCTATCTCTTCATATCGGCCAAAGTAATGGCTCTTGATATACGCCATGATGTTTTGGTATCTAGGGTGCCCTACATAAGGAAAATTATGCTTTTCATGCAAAATCATATGTTTCAAGTCATGGACCTTTGGAACAAAAAAATTGTTCTTGTATGAGTATTACATCTATTCCCAAATTGTAATTATCACCTTTTGTGGCATCTTACCTGTTTAGCCCAACATTCTTTGATTCTCTATGTGCATATCTTCATCAGCCTCCATAGTTTTTCTTTTAATGTCAGGTCGGATACTGTCTTGTGGTTGTAGCATGTGGTTCATAACACCCTCTGTGAGTTACGTCAACCAATTTTTCTTTCCCTTTGATTTGTTTTATATCAAAGTCATATTAGCTTAGAAATTCTAACCATGCCTTTTGCCTAGCATTTAGATTTGGCCAATCAAATAAAATTTTTCAGACCATTATGTTCTATTCTTAGCTCAAACCCCTTTCCCATGAGGAGTGGCGTCTCCATTTCCTCAAGGCATGCATGGCTACCAACTCCAAATCATGATGCTGGTTCTTTCAATATACTTGCTTCCTTGATTCATAACATATGATGAACACATTTTGAGGACTCACCAAGTCCTTCATTACGTACATTTGTGTGCATCTACATAATGAAATCTTCATTTGGGTATACAATCTTTAGTATTAGATCACTTGTTAATAATTTTTCAAGTGTTGGAAACTCTTCTCCCAATCCGATGTCCTTAAAATTTCTCCTTTATTTGCAAGGAAGTGATTGGGTTGTACAATCTTTGAGAATCCTTCGATAAATCTTATGTAGTAGCACACTATAAGACACATGAATGATCTCACCTCTGTCACATTCTTGGTCTTGACCATTCTCTAATGGAATCCTATCTTCTTAGAGGATCCCTACATCCCATCCTTTGAAATGATATGCCCCAAATAATGGAATTTGTTTTGATAAAATGAGCACTGCTCAATTTTAGGTCAGTGTCTCCAATACTAACACCATCCTCAAATGATGTGCATTCTCTTCTTTTGACTTAAAATGAAATAATAATGTCATCCAAAGAGACAATGAAAAACTTGTCCAAATATTCTTGGAAAACCCCATTCATTAAGCACCTGAAAACAACAGATTACGTTTGACAACTGATGGCACAATTGTGAACTCATGTGTCCTTACCTTGTCACAGAGTCTTGATGATATATTCTTCTTTAATCCTTAGCTGGTATCGGAGTAGGATCTATCTTCAGAAATATCTTTGCATCCTTCAATTGATCAAAGAGATCATCAATCCTTGGGGAGGATACTTGTTCTTAACAATCACTTTACTAAAGCGTCTAAAGTCAATGCACAATCTTAATGTTCCATATTTCTTTTTAACAAAAAATACTAGGGCACTAGTGGAAACACACTTGAGCATTATATACCCCATATTCAAAAGTTCTTCAAGTGCATTTGCAACTCCTTCAACTCGGGTGTACTCATTATGTAAGGAGCTTTTGATATTGGAGTTGCTCTAGGCATCAGGTTTATATTGATTTCTCTATAAATCAATGTCTCTCCTTGGGGATAGTTTGGGTACCTCCTTGAGCACATCTTCAAAATCTTCTAGGGCTACATAATCTTCCAAATTTGGAACATTATCTTTAGGTGTCTTCATAAAATGGTACAATTTGACACCTTTTCTATAACATTTCTTCGTTTGTAATGCTGGGGTATCTAATAGTTTCTGCCATTGGGAATTCCACGCACTTTCCTTAGTTTCCCTTTTTTATCTAGGTAAGTAAATTCTTTGTTGTGATATTCTAAGAGGTATGATGTTGGTCCAACCGGTCCATCAATTAGGCAGTCCTTAGAATCTAAGGTGGGATGTTCAAATGCACTTGTAATTGTTAGGTCCATTCATGTCTATGAGGAATGACTTAACCATCTCGTGTTATTTGTTCTTATGGATCATATTGGATTGCACCAACTAGGATTTCCATGCTTGCTTCTTGGCAATTGCAAAATTTCCACCATATTAGGGTCTATATAACTGACTAGCTCACGAATCAAATAAAATAACAATGGTTTGGTTGTTGATCCTTGCCTTTACACTTCAATCATGTGGATTGATCTCTGTTTGCTTTTTGTCAGGGATGCATAGATCCTTGGCATATATCGCCCATGTCCTCCATTGTTTCATCTTATTGTACATTTGAACAACCCTACCTTTTTCACCGCTGTGGGGACAATCTATGAACTTATGATCCCTTTACAGCCCCAACATTGCATAGGTGTATGCCTTGGACTTTGACTCCCTATGTCAATCATTTTGGGTTCTTTAGGATTTTGTTGTCCCTTGTGGATTAGTTGAAGAATGGTGGCTTAGATACCTTCTTCCCCTTTGATCCATATTGAAGTTCTTATTGTCTTCCCAATCCTTTGGGAAAGTTGGCCCTTAGCTGCTAATCATATAGGCATTTATCTCACTTTATGGTCTTTTCCAATGTCTTGGGATCATCATGCTGTATTTTTTCACTGATAAATGATGAAATCACTCAAGCCTTTGAATTTTTATTGTATCATCCTTGATGAAAGAGACATGCTTCAGCAGTTCCTGGCTTAGTCTCCCATGTTATCTATGGTCATCGTCCATAGCCCGAGTTCAAAGAACTCTTTCATTTTCTTGTCACATTATCTCTTAGTCAAGTATTTCTTCTCAAAATGCTTCTTGAATTCCCTCAATTAACACTTTTTCTCTTTAATGTGTTTCACACTCAAAATGATACCAACACATGGAGGCCTTTTCTTTGAGTTGATAAATAACAATTATACATACGCATGAAGAATAATTATTCTATTGAAAATATTTTCTCATGTAACAGCCATGTTCTGCATCTTCATCCTTCTTGTGCTCACCATCAAATGTAGGAGGTTTGATTTTGTTCATTTCTCCTCATAGTTCATCTACTCCAGACCTTTTATACTACGCTGGGGATAGACTTGAGTTGTTTTGTACTCTCTTATTGGAATTCCTTGGGAGTGATGGTGATGTATGCTAATACTTCTTACTTTCCTTTCCTCATCAGAAGGTTTGTGACTTCCAGATTTCTTGAGCGACTCTCCTTAACCAATTTATTTTCTATTATTTTCAAACCCTCCAATAGCTTCATGTGTTGAAGTCATCTTGTTGCTCCTTGGCTCTCAAGCCTTTCATTATTAAACTTTATGGCCTTGGACATCCCATACGCAAAATTTTTAATGGTCTTTCCATATTCATGTTTTCATTCCTTTCTTCTCCATGTCCATTGGGTTTCTTCCCTTCAATTCCCAAATGGATGTTGGGACTCGGAAATGTCGTATTTTCATCCCCTTTTTTCCTTCACTATTCCTTACATTTCATGTTAATTAAACCGTCATACCCTTTTCATAAATATTTGGGTTTCAGTATTATTTTCCACTTTATTCATTTTAGTATCATAAATACATTTGGGTTTCACATTATTATTTTCCACTTTATTCATTTTAGTATTAAAAGTGAATTTATGATTAAATATTAGAAAATATACATGTTTTCATATATATCTCAATTATGTGTGAGCTTTGTAATGTGTAGGAATCTGTGGATGATTAATTCAAAGAGACTTCTCGAATATCTCTTCCATCATTTCAAAGGAGATAATTATTCAAGCCTCTTCTCAAGGAGAAGATCATGGAGATTTGGTTAGAATATCTTATCTAAGATATATGAGAGATATGTGTGAGGATTTGAAGGGATCATATCTTGTAATAATGGGAAAGTAGTTGAGATTGGTTGAGAGAATAGTGGATCTGCAATTATGAGATGGTTATCCTCTTCATGTATATAAGAGAGTGCTCTCTCTTCATGAGAATTAGAATTAGGATTGAATTAGAGAAATAGAGTTAGATTTCAATTAAGGTGTGATTGTAATCAAGAGGAGGGAATTCTTAGCTTTTGTTATTCTTTCATGTTTTGTCATTTGACTATTGCAATATGATTGGAGATTGATATGTTGTATGAGCTCATTGTTGTTAACTCTTCACATGTTGTATTTCCCTTAGGCAAATTCATGCTTTCCTAGTTAGTGTTTCAATACTTTCTTAGATCAGTTTGATTTCAGCAACATAGATTAGATTAGATTAGTTCTACTTCAGTCCTGCATATACAGTGCATGTGCTTTGTTAGTCTACGTACCCCAGGTTGACAATTAAATGGTCGGGCAAGTACTATAACGACATATATTTCGCCTAACAAACACCCATGTATAGCTATTGAATTAATAAAAGAAAGCTTTGATTCAAATCCATGGTTATGTGTCTATTCTCTCTGTATCGATGTTATGCTCATGAATATTTGCTTTCTGTCATACATGTTCTTTTATATGCTCTGTATGTGATTTCATAGTTGAATTGAAGTCTTAGAGGGTGAATAAATGAGTTTCAATTATTTCTCTAAGTAAGCCAGAAGATTCCTGCAAGGGGTGCAGTTGAATTGTCCGCAAGGAGTGCATTGACAAAAAAGTTCACTTAGAGAAAGATTTTTTTCTCATTTCCTCTAGAGTGCAGATAGTCACAGTGCCATGCAAGGAGTGCGCAGGCCAAGTGAAGTCTCAGAGTTGCGATTCTGAGTGGAATATTGAAAGACTACTATTGCAGGGGTGCGCAGAGTCGAAATACTTCAACACTTAGACGTTGTTGAAGATTTGCCGCAAGGAGTGCACGCAGGAAGTTCTCAAAAGGACTTGAGAAGCGGAAGGAAGCTCAGGAGGAGTAGGCCTTCGAATTCATCGAAGGATAAGTGCAGGGGAGTTGCTGTGAAACGTTTGAAGGAAGCGTCGCAGGTTGGTGAGCAGACCACGAGTCTCGTAGAGAGACACTTCTTCCTTTTCGTGGATTTTCACAAGGAAGAAGAGATGGATGAAATCATCCGAGGAGATTTTACGAGGGTACTCAAGCCGTTGGATCTCT
>SNQJ01S0205221.1:0-16496 GCA_010110895.2 Picea sitchensis | reverse complement strand
AGTGACACATACCATGATACCTGGACTAATTACCTCATGGAGCAAGAGCCTTCTCCGATACAAGTCCAAGCCGAAGGTGATGGATGCTGTTGTTGCTGACAAGACAAGTCTGATGAAGGAGAAGAAAGATGGGCCCTCCAAGGCCGTGCTCATGTCAATCCTGCTCTCGGTACTCCATGTGTAGGACTTGTGGGCCTCGAGACATGATCTCCTAGTTATCCCTAGAAATCGGGGATAACAAGTATCAAAGGCGAAGAGCAGTCTATGCTGTGTTGTTGATGTTTGCTTCCAGAATTGGGCATAGGTGCTGCTGGTCAACATCTCATTCTTTTTCTTAATCAGAATGTATTTTTCAAAAATACTTAGTCCTGCAGATCGTTGTGATGGCTGGGCGATCAAGGTGGTGTCAGTCTGCTTCTTTGATGAAGAGGTAGATATCGTTTGTTGACTGCTTGAGAACAATGGTGAATTTTCTCTCTCTACTACTGTAGTAGACTGAGTCTCTTCTCCCCTAGTTCTGTCAGGGGTATGACTGATCTTGGGCTTTTTGCTATAAACCCATAAATCCTTTGCTGATACTTTAGTGACTAACGAGGAGACTTCCTTTCTGGACCTCTTCTCTACTGGTACTTGTGGAGTGATGGTTTGTGAAACACTGGCTAAAGGAGACTTTTGTTCTGAGTCTTCCAAAATGTTCACTTCCCCCTCTGTCTGATTCATGAACTTCTCAATTTCGGGTTTGGGAACATGAGCGTATGGAGAGATTTTATTCTTTAGCCTGGTTTCTGCGATAATGCCGTAGGGATCATATTGCCACGGAAAACTGATGCTGAACTTCATTTCCTTCAAAATCTTGTCAACCATTGCCCTTGCGGCTCGGCTGTTAAAGATGAAAGGTCCTATCTGTCCCTTGATCCTCAATTGTTGTTTCTTCTTGAAGGCTACAAAATGAATATCATCTGAGTTAATCATTTTCCTAATATATTCCAGGGCGAAGATACGCACAGGAAAATATCAGGGCAATTTGTAGGGAGCCAGCTCGCATCCAAAAATTCTAATCTCTGTGTGGTTCTGGTACAGGTACCAGTCTCCGGTCTTGGCGAGGTCTGAGAGGTGTAAAATGCCCTGGATTTATTCGTTTATCCTTGGTTCTCATCGGCCGCTGAGCATGCTTACCACTGGATGGTAGAACTGATCTATGAACTGATTGAAGGTGAAATCTGGTGAGTTCCTTCTTAGCAGTGACGTCCAAGATGTGACCGGCTGTGGTTTTCCATTCTGATCTAGCTTCTGCATGGAAAACAAGAATTTGTCTGTCTGGAAAAATATGAATAAGTATGCCAGTATTGAAGAATACCGGAACATGCCTTATGTGCAAAACTTGAACAGTTGTTCGTGGATATTCTCGGCCAAGAAACTGCTATAGTCGAACTGCATTGTGGTGTTTTCCTCGGTAGAGAAAATAGATAGATAACCCAAGATTGGCTCATCTACCCATTCGTCCGAGTAGTATCCAAGTAGGCTGCAATGAGAGGAGATAATTTGATTTCGTTTTACTGAGAAAATCGATGACTGATATGGGGCATTTGCTTTGGGTAATGGGGCACTCTCAGGGAGGAAAAGTTCAAAGATCTGTGTTGGCACAGGGGTAGACCCAGGGTTCAACGCTACAAGAGCGCACGAACAAAACCCTAACTATCGGCCCTTTCGGCAACACCTGGGAAGCGGATGAAGTCTCACCCGAGGTAGAGGTAGGGGTGGTTGCAGGACTCAAGTGTCTGCAACCTTAGCTGGGACACAAATCTGTGATTATATTACTTAATAAAGCGTTCAACACCTTTAGTTCTTTAACATGCAATCATTATCTACTTCACTGGTAAAACAAAGCTTCACATCCTTCTCAGAGATCTTACCATATTTAAGCACTTAGCATCAACAAATTATCCAGACCTAATAGATCAAGCACTTAGCACATACATATAGATCAGATCTAACAATCTATGCACCATTAGCACTAAGCATCATTAGATCTATCTATCAAGCACTCAGCATATAACATATGAACATACAAAGATAAGGCACAAAGCAAGATGACACCGGGTTTACATGGTTCACCCCCACCCTGGGGCTACATCCACCAACTCTTCTTCTCTATTATTTCAGTCAAGCAGTTATAGCACATAGATTCAACAATCCTTACTCCGCACAGGACACAAGATTTGTGCAACTCGCTAGATCCTTCTTCCTTGCGTTACAACACTCATCCTTTCACAATCTGTCACAACCACTTGCACTCAGCTCTGCAAGCCTCTTACAATCGAGCACAAAGCATCCAAAACCCTACTTGCACTTAGCATACATTCACATCACTTGGATCTAGCACTTAGCTCATTCATTACTCTAGCACTTAGCTCATCGGCCCTTCTTACATTGCCTAGCTACTTATTTATATATTACAAAAGTGGGCATTAGCATGGGTAAACCCACGGGCCGACATCCCTTTCCCGTTACATTATCCCAAAAACCCAAAAAGGGGGTCGAGATCCCGTGATCTCTGCTTTGTCTTGCGCTCCTCATTCGACAAGCTGTCGAAGTCCCAAAATAGGTCAACATGACCAAGAAACTTCCAAAACTTGGTCAAGAGCCAACAATCTGTGCTCTTTGTGGAAAATACAACTTTTGATACATTTCGGTTAGGATCTCAATGGTAAAAGGAGAAAAGGATTCGGCTTTGGTTATTTGTAGCATCTGGTTGATGGCTTCGGGTGTGATAGTGAAAAAGGTCTCCCCAGAGGACGAAACAATAGCTCTCCGATCGGGAAGGTAATGAGCCTGCCACTTGAGGGCGAATTCGGGGAAATGATGAATTTGGGGAAATAAGTATCGTGGGATATTGGACTCCTAGAGTCCGATCTCGTCACTCTGGTCTAAGAAAGTGTCTCTGAACCACGAATGTAGCTCAGCGAAATCAAATTCACATTTAGGCTCGGAAATCAGGTAATCTTTGTCGGACAGAGGGATTCGGTCGATGTCGACTGGAGGCGGAAGGAAAGGATTTTCATCTATTTCCGATTGTTTGGACTTTGGCGCCATCACTTCAAATGATGCCTGCGAAATTTGAATGGGGGATGACACTGACTGTAGATTTCAGGAATTAATGGAGGTTGTGGAAGGAAAGAATGCAGGGAATAGTGATTTCAGAGGTGTTTGTATCGTGAAAAATGGAAGAATGGCGGAAAAGAACGGGATTATTGGGCAAATGGGTATCCGTTGGAGGCGCGGGGAACAGGTCAACAGGCTAACAGATATGTTGGCCTGTACTAATTAGCCAATGGATAACTCGGGTATGAGGTGGACATTAAAGGATGGGTGACGGGTGAGCGAAGGTGATGTGGAAAGTAGTGATTGGATGATAGGTGAACGAGATCTGACATGCGACGGGTGAGTGGAGGGGAATATGTTGGCGATATAATGAGACATGACTTGTGGGAGGCGGTAGTGGAGTGTGACATCAAGGGACGACGGTGGTAGTGGAGTGTGATGTCACAAGACGACGGCGGTATAAAAAACTGGTATGGCAGTTTACTCCGAGGGGGGGTAGGCGGTAACCGGTTTAGAGCAAGGGGGGTCCGAGTTAACAGAATGGTGACACGTTAGGATGGGGCCCGCCGGGAAATACCACCAACTCGGACCCCCCCCCTCGCGATTAAAGGTAGAATGGTTGGGGGGTCTGATATTACTTGTCGGCCGTTGATCTGAGCGTCGTTTGCTCGGTCGTAGATCTCGGCGCACTCTTTAATCTTGGGGCGCGAATCATATTGCACTGC
This sequence comes from Picea sitchensis, assembly GCA_010110895.2. Classification (NCBI taxonomy): domain Eukaryota; kingdom Viridiplantae; phylum Streptophyta; class Pinopsida; order Pinales; family Pinaceae; genus Picea; species Picea sitchensis. The sequence goes on along the minus strand of SNQJ01S0205221.1, from coordinate 12,669 downwards.
AAAAACTTAGGATAGCGTGGATTTGTGGGGGTTTTGCGCTATTTTCTTTCATTCTGCCACCAAGGGGTTAGAACACAACCTTCTAACATCAAAATAATGAATCTCATCCAACATCATGCTTGTTTTATTGAAGGAAAGCCAACTAACCTATGTTCTAACCTATTTACCTAACACATTTAACCCAGATTAGATTGTTGGGCTAAAAATTACTCTATCCCGGGGCTATTTAATCAAGTTTAAACAACTTGATCAAATTTATTCACTAACTAACCTATCTACTTGGCTAAGATTAAACAATTTAGCCAAGTTTTATTCACTAATCCTATCAGCATAAATTCAAAAAGACTTGACCATGGTTTAAACTGTATGGATCAAGTCATTATTATTGCATGGGGCCTTATCCATTTTTCTTTTATGCCCTGTTTTATTCTTTTTCTTTTCTTTTCTTTCTGAAAATAATTTGCAAAAATGAAATATTATTTACAACCAAATTACATCAAGAGTAAAAATTTCCAGTCACCAGTTGATCCTATGAAACATAGGGTTATAACAGTGGCTCCACCTGGGGATGGTGCTCTCATTGTGAGGTGCCAAGAACATGCTTCCTGATGTCTGTAAATATTTTCTCCATTGCTTTTTCTGCTATCTGATTTGTTTTTATTTTGAGAATTCGGTGGCTTAGGGCCTTCTCTGCGGGCTTCAACCATCTGATCAATATCACCCATAGACAACTTGAATGTAAAGAAATGGTATGTACAGTGGAAATGGATTTATGAGATCTTTATTGCGGTGGAAGATAATGCTTCAACATCCTGCCATTCACAGGTCTGTTCCATCACTGTGTTTGAGACAAAATGCGTTATTTCCTCTAAATGCCTGAATGATGTAAGGGCCTTTCCGTAAGCTATCAAACTTTCCATGTTTACCCTTATCCTCATTTCTGCAATCCCATTTCAACACCAAGTCACCTAACTCAAAATCATCCTCTTTAGTTCTTTTGTCATAAATCTTTTTGATACCTTCCTGGATAACCTGAGTCTTGTTATACACTTCTTCTCTGGACTGCTGCAACTGGATCATTTGATTTATTCTTCTTTGGGTATCATTTGGCTCTGCTTGTACTTCCTGCAACAGTTTCATGACAGGGACCCCCAAAGAAAAAGGAAACACTGCCTCGGTACCATATACCTACTGGTATGGGGACATACCAATTGATCGTTTGGTGCTTAGTCTATCAGCCCAGAGCGCATGAACCAACTTATTATGCCAGGACTTCTTGTTCTCTTGTAGCGTTTTCTTAATGATATTCACCAGACTTTTGTTTGAGGACTAAGCCAACCTATTTCCTTGAGGATAATAAGTTGTTGAGTGTCCCAAAGTAATGTGGTATTGGCTACAAAACTCTATAAGTCTTTTGGATCTGAAAGTTGTTGCATTGTCAGCTATAATTTTCTTGGGGCATCCAAAGCGAGACAAAATATTAGTTTCCAAAAATTTAATGATAAAAGAGTTAGTAGCTTGCCTGCATGGCACAACCTCGATCCACTTCGTGAAGTAGTCTGTGGCTGTGAGGATCCACTTATGTTGGCCCGAGGAGGGTGGATGTATTTCTATGATAAAGTCTAAAGCCCATTGTTGGAATGGAGCTTCAACTGAGATGGGTTTCATGGGGAGGGGCAGAAGCTTCCTTTTACCTTCGAAAACCTGGCATTTGTGGCAAGAAGTGACTTTCTGATGAACATCAACAAACAATGTAGGCCAGTAGAAACCATCTCTGAGAATCTTGTTAGTTGTGGTCTTCCAACTTAGATGACCGCCACAGTCCCCTGCATGGAAATCCTGCAATACCCTGTCAGCTTCATCCTTCAATAGGCAATTAAGCAAAATACCTCCAGGGTCTTTCCAATAAAGGTTTCCTTCTAGATTACAATATTTCAATGCTTTCAATTTAATAAATCTGGCTTTGTTCTTAGTCAAACCAGGAGGAGCTTGTAAATTATGAAGTACAAAAATGAAGTCTGCGTACCAAGGAGAGTTTAAGAATACCTCTTTTACATTTGGAGTCGCCTGCTCTTCCTGCTTATCAACTGCAGACAAAAAATTAATGTCTAGAGCATGAAAATTGGATTCAGCCATTAGTTTGGCCAAACCCTGACCTTTGATCAGTTTAGTAGGTTTTATTTCTATGTCATATTCCAGAATAACCGCAATCCACTTTCCTCTCCTACCATCTGGATTATCCCGTGTTAGGATATCTTTTACCATGACATTCGGAACATACACAATTGTGTGAGAATGGAGAATATAGACTTTGAAATATTTTATGGCTTTTATAAGGGAAAAAGCTTGTTTCTCCATTATGTTGTAGTTCAACGCAACATCTCTCAAAGATTTGCTGAAAAATGCTATGGGTTGTTCGTACCCTTCGCTGTTTTTCTGCAATAGTACTGCTGCGATGGTGTGTTCAGAAGCGAAAGAGAACAAAAAAAAATCTTTGGTGTAATCTGGGCTGATCAAAACTGGGGCTTGGGTGAGTGCATGTTTCACCTGCTCAAATGATTGTTTGGACTCGGTGTTCCATCTGATTTTGGTGTCTTTTTTCAACATATTTGTGATATTCCTAAGAAGTTCGGCGAAGTTGGGTATGAATCTTCTTAGGAAATTTATTTTCCCAATGAATGATTGTAACTCTTTGATGTTCCTGGGGTGTTCCACTTTCTAGATGGATTCTATTCTACTGGGGTCTATTTTAATTCCATCTTTAGAGATTATGTGCCCCAACAAGTTGCCTTCCTCTAAACCGAAAAGGGTCTTTTTGGGATTCAATGAAATCCCAAACTTTTTGCACTTCTCAAACACTCGTCTGAGATGCTGTAAATGTTCCTCGTCAGATTTGGAGTAGACACGTCATCCAGATATATGACTATAAATCTTCCAAGCTCGTCCACAAAAGCAATATCCATTGCTCTTTGGAAAGTGGCACCAACGTTCATCAGACCAAAGGGCATTTTCACACACATGAAAGTTCCCCAAGGTGTGGTGAATGTTGTTTTCTCCTGGTCATCTGGGTGGACAAGGACTTGGTTGTAACCTGAGAAACCGTCTAGTAAGGAGATCCTACTGACCCCAACTACCTTTTGCAAGATGTAGTCCATTTTAAGCAAAGGGTAATTGTCTTTGAGGGAAACCTTGTTCAGATTTCTAAAATCAATGCAAAGCTTGATTTCACCAGTTTTCTTCTTGGTAGGAATCAGATTAGAAACCCATTTGGAAAATCTCAAGGGGACTATAATTTTGGCATCATACATTTTTTTTGTTTTCTTTTCTATTAGGGGAAGCAACTTGGGATTGATTCTCCTGAGTTTCTTCCTGAAAGGTTTGTGTTCTTTTTTTATTGGGATCCAATGTTGTATGATACTTATGTCATAAGATTTTAAATCCTCGTAACCCCAAGCAAACACATCTACATATTCCTTAAACAATTCCATGTATTTGTGTTTTTGCTCAGGGGGTAGAGATTTGGAAAGTTTTATCATCTTGAGTTTTTCCTCTGTTCCTATGTTACACTCTTCGACCTCTTTACCACTAGCTTCAATTTTTGATTTTTTCGCTACATCGTTAAAATCAAACAAATCTTCCAGCAGAACTAAACCTCTAGGTAACACATTGTTTTTCAAATGTAAAATACCAGAATCTACTTCATTTTCATTCAATTCCTCTGAATCTACTTTATTTACACTACCATTTTCAAAAACAGATTTATTTACATTATCATCATCATTCTCTAAGTCTATATTTGTACATTCGAAATCATTCTTACACTGTAGGAAGTCTTCAATTTGATTGTCATTCCCAAATACCTTCCAGTATCTAATGTTGTCTGGAACAGTTGGTCTGCACTTCACCTCTACTATGTATTGGCGAGTGGGACAAAAAGGTATTTTCCATGTAGCTGCTGACATAGCCAACTCGTCTGCTAGTATGTTTTGTCCCTTGGGCATTACCTGCAAGTCGATTTCTGTAAAACATTGAAGGGCATCCAAAGTGACATTCCTGCTGGGATGTTTAGCTGCATACTCACCTTTAATTTGCTTAATAATCAATTCAGAGTCACCCCTTACCATAATCTATTTGGCACCAACCTTCTTCAGTAGTTTCAAGCCGAGCATCAAAGCTTCATACTCAGCTATGTTGTTAGTGCATTGGAAATTTAGTTTGTAAGAATGGCTCTTTGAATACCTCGATTTGTGATTATGCAACCAAACTCCAACTCCAGCTCCCTCCTTGCTCACAACTCCATCAAAATCCATGCTCCAAAAATCTGCTGGAAGTTCCTCACTTTCCACAGTTGCAGTATTTCTTACCTCAGCGATTGCTTTATCTTCTTTCGGATCAGGTGTATCATATTCCAACGGGCAATTTGTCCTTCCAAGTCACCATCATTGTACAGAATGAAAGAATCCAGATCAGAGTGTGCAAAGTATAGTGGGTAGTTGTGTGGCTTTTCCTGACTGCTGACCATATACTTCATCAAAGTCTCTCTATACAGTCTTCTCTGTTGTCCAAATACCGAGATGGTGGCATAGGACATATCTAGCTGCAGGGTACCTTTCATCTTAGCTCCCTAGGATATTGATAGTAACATACCGTATTTCGGGGGAATGTTTGCAACCACGATATTCATCAGCATACTCTTCGCTTGGATTTGAGCTAGGGTGATGCATAAATCTTTAGTTAGCCCTATACATTTGACCTTGCTAGAGTCAAAAAAATGCAAATCCTTCTAGGGTCTGGTGACCTCAAGTCCCAACTTTTCCATCACAACTTTGGGCATTAGGTTGTGAGAAGCGCCTGAATCCAGCAAAGTGTTGTGTAAGATTGAGTCGTGGATATTCAGGCTGATGTAGAAAGGGAGAACATAACCGTTATTGGTTTGACCATCAACTTCAGGGCCAAATAGGAGCTCAGGTTGATTATCAGTAAGATTTACTGTGTCCGAGTGATTGGCTGATCCGACATTCAGGGCCTTCGTACCTATCTCTGGTTCGATGCTTAATGCTTTAATCACCTGTAAGCGTTCTTGCGCATCAGCTCAGAAAGAGGAATGGGAATCTTTAATTTAGCTAGTTCCCCTTCAAGGCTGAAAGTAGTGGAAGCTTTGCTTAGGCTTTGCACTTATGGTTTATCCATCGGAGTCCTCTGGGCATAAGTACTTGGTTGACTAGTCGATGAAACCTCAGTCTGATTTGACCTTTGTAAAATTTCAGGGTTTCCTTTTGCAGGAGATTCGACATTATTCCTCTTAGGGACTTTCTTGGGAGAAGTTTCCGAGGTTTTCTTGGTCTCGACTATTCTCTTTGTTTCGGTAGCCTTCTTTGTTTCAGTAGCCTTCTTTGGAGGGTTTTCATTTGTCCTCTTGCTTCTCAAGTTATACTGCCTGTGGATCTCCATTATAGCATTTTCAATGGCATGCTGTTCTGTCTCCTCTGCTTCCTCATTTACCTCTGTTTGTGAAAGGATAAAGAGCTCCTGCTCTTCCTGAGTGACAAAAATGGATTCATCATCGTGGACGCCCATGAGGTTTATATGAGTGTCGTCTAATTCTTCGATTATGTCCTTACCTTCATCGGCGTAATTTTCCTGAAGGGGTGGCCTGATCTGCTGATCGGGCCCCCTCTGTTGTCTTTGATCTCTAGGATCTCTCTGCCTGATCTGGGTGGGATTTCTTCTGAAGTTCGGATTCCGAATCTGAGGAGCAGCTTGGTTTTCCCTGGGTGGATTTCTGTCGGCTATAGTAAGTCTCTCCATCATTCTCTCAATAGCTTTGGCTAGGGAATCTAGTTTAGCATCTGAAGAGGAAGTGGAAGGCTCTTCCTTAATCATGACCCTTCTTTTTGTTCTCTGCCTGGCTCTTCTAGCTAAAAGATTTGCTTCCACGCTTACGACACTTTTCTGCATGTCTTCCAAAGTTGCAGAATTTCTTTCCCTTAGCTGATATGACATATCAACGTCTAATCCATCGGGGGATTTTATTAATGCCAAACCTTGAGGTGGTTTGATATCAGCTGGAATTACATTGTAAAGATTGTTGAAACGAGTGTAGTAATCCTGCATTGTCTCTCCTTGGTTCCTTCTGATATTCTCATATTCTGACAGGATCTGGAGAGGATTTTTCTTTACCTCCCATCTGTTAAGAAAACTCCGTTGGAAAGAAGCAAGGTCCACTACCGTAGCAGGACGTAAAGCTTTGAACCATTTTTTAACATCCTCGGTCAGACTCTGTGCAAAAAGTCTCATCTGGACGTCTGCCTCATCAACTTCCTGCAAATCAAAATAATCATTCATCTTATCAACATGTTGTTGTGCATTTAAAGGACCAGTACCATCAAACTGAGGAATTCTGGTTTGATAGTCTTGAGGCATGGCATGTAAAGGAGCGGCTAACACTAATGGAGCATATCTTGCTGCCATGATTGGTGGAGGAGGCTGAACAACAACTTGTGTGATTGGAGGGGAAGTGACAAAAGTTGTGGAAGATGAAGGGTTGGAAGGAAGGACGTGAGTTGGTTTAGGTTTAATAGAAGCTGCAGCAATAGTCAAGGCAGAAAGTTCGACTGACTGTTGGAAGTGAGCTTTGTCTAAGGCTTGATCAAGATTTGCTACTAGATCTTCTAACTTGTCAAATTCTTGAAGAAATTGTTGATCAACGTCTGCCCCGGGAGAAAGTATTTCAGGGGTCCTAGGTTGTAGGATGGTTTGATCTAAAACTGTTTCACTTACAAAGCTGTCGGATTTTATTTTAAGAAGGCTTTGTTCAAAATATATGTCAAACTCGAGATCCTGAAGGGTAACAAGCTTCTTTGGGAGAGAAGGGGACCTATGAAGAGGACTGTGACTACCAGAACCCTCTGCAACATTTTTCTTTCTGAGTAATTTTTCGGGATTGTCTATTGTTGTTGCAGGTTCTGGATCTGGATGAGATCTAGTGAAAACTCTTTTAGGAGCCAGAATTTTAATTTCTTAAGAAATTTTAAACTAATTATATACAAATTTTAACAACCTCTGAACATTATCTCTTTATAAGTTTAGATTTTATGATTCGTTCAGAAATAAGTTTTCTTTATCTCGGGAAAAGAAATCGTAGGATAGAAAGTTTGTTCAATTCCCCAGTATGGTCGCCACTATGTTATCGCTTTGTAAATTCCCAGAGGTTGTCGGGAGGTAGAAGAAATTTATCAGAGGTAACTTTATCCAACCACTTCGAAACTGGGATCTAGCCCTGCCAGTTTCGGAGAGGGATCTCTCTGTAAGATTTAACTATGTTTCAGGTTTCAAATATTAGGCTAGCTAAATAAATAAGACTGTGTTGTTTGTTTTATAAAATGGCTGAAATATTGCTTATGCATCCATTGGGCTATGGGGTCTGTTTTATAAAGTTTGAGACCAAAGAACAGATTTTATAAGGTCTTTTCACAGGGCATGATAATGCAACTGTTGGATCCTTTAGAGTAAAAATGATGGATAATAGAAAAGATGAGATAACCAGTTAAAATAAAGAAGCATTTAAGAATTTCTTTATCATAACATCAGAAGACAAACACTTAGACCTTTAAAAGCCAGAAACAGAGTATACAAAGATAAATTCTGCAACTTTAACTTCTTTTAAATGATCAGATATAGAAAACATAAATGATTAAGAAGACATAAAAACCATTCAACGATGAGGAGTAAACATCACCAAGAGTTAACACGCAAGAATCTTGTGAAACGTCATTTTTATTACTGGTAGATCTCTTGAGAAAGATTACAGTGCTTATAGCTTGCTTGGGCATAAAGATCAACCCTCAATACTTTGAAGTTTGAAGTATATATAGAAAAATATTACAATCGATCCTGTCATTAATGATCAGGACGTGGCAAAATCCAAGGCTAACTAACTAGATAACAAAATACAAAATTGTAGGAACTGCTGATGATTTGTTGGATTCTTTGTGCTGATTTTGGGGAAGGTTGTTGGCGAGTCATCAACTTGACTTTGATTGTTCTGCATGCTGACTTGGATTGTACACCTCATCACTCACTCGATCAGAGTGCACAGATCCTCCCATCTCTTTTGATTGGGAATGGTGACTTTTAGTAACCTTCTGTAAACTTCGTCCATCTCTGTATATTTGGCGAAAGTTGGCTTGGTGATGAAAATATACTTGATTTCATGTTGGATACTGAGATCCAATTGCAGAGTCTCTAAAAATGCCTTGCTGGTTATGCTACCCTGAATTCCTGAAAACTTGGAGCTATCCTTTGCCACCATGGCAATTTTTTGCTTGTAGTCGAACAAAGTCATCAACTTGTCATTTAAAACCAGTAAGCCGGGAAGACCTTTCTTTTGCAAAGCATCAATCTTGCTGAAGAATCTTTGAACTCCGATATCCATGTTCTGGGTTCTCTCCTCCAACTATAACATTAGTCCTCTCTTGGTCAGGACTTTCTTGACCTCGAGGATAGTCTCAGTCCTATCCTCAATTTCCATACTTTCCAGCTCATCCTTAGTCTTCTAATTTAGAAATCTGATGATTTCATTTGCCTCTGTGGGCATCTCCCCCAGCTCTCCCTTTGTCCTGTCAATGGCCTGCCTGCTCCTTAACACCAATTCGTGCTGCTCGAACATGATTTGCACGAGTGGCCAAATTTCTGCCATGGATTTTGAGATATCCATCCAAATGTTCCCTTTGGCTTCTGCTAGTGTTTTGCCCACAATTGTTTGCTTTTGCAGCTGCTGTATTTCCTGCTTAAGTTTTTCTGATGAGTGCCTTTCAGTATTGTAACTTGCCTGGAAGGAGGATTTAAGTTTCTGGAGATTCTCTATTTCGTGATGCAATTTTTTAATTTATGCTCCTTATAGGGTCATCTCCTCCATTGACTTTGCTAGAGCTTCAGATGTCCCTAGAACTGTCACTGGCGTAGCTGATGGAAGTTCTGCTGTGGCAGGTGCTGATGTTGTTGCTGTGCTAACTCCTGTGTGGGGAACAACACTTAGTGGAATGACTTCCATGGGCTTTGTTTGTTCTTTTTCCTTTACTAACCTTTCCAATTCTGCTTCCATCTCCTTGATTTGTGCGTTCTGTTCCATGATTAACTTTAGCATTTCTTCCTTTTGGCCTTGAGTCTCGGCCATCTCTTTTGTAATGTCCCATTTCCCTTAGGCAGTCGGGATACCGTGGTGGTTTATCCAATTTCCTGTAAACCATTAAACGGACAAGCTAGGGAAAGGACATTAGTAAAGTCACTTCTGAGTTATACAGCAAAACTTAGGGAAAGTGAGTTTATTAATGTTAAACCCCTCTTTGAGGGTATTTTCTCCAATTATTAATTAAAAGAAATATTTAATGGAGGAAAAAGGAAAAAAAGTGAAAGGACAAAAAGGAGGATGGAGGATTGGAGAGGCATTGTTGAATAATCATTTTGAGAATTTGTTTTGGAGAAGCTTGCGAGCTTGAGACGAGGGTTTCGAAACCCTTGGGAAGAAGAGTCAGTTTCGGGGTTGAAACAATCCCTCCCTAGCTGAAGACAGGAGGAGCCATCCAGGCTTTTCAATTGCACATAACAGGTAGTGGATCCAAGAGACTTAATCTGAGGTCGATTTTCATTCTTCATTGGGGATAAAGAGGCGTTTTCTGCGACATGTGAAGAAGAGTCGAGGGTTTCTTGTGTGGGACGCGTCCTCCTTGTGGCTGGGCGAATTTCCTTCCCTGCTGGGTTACCCAAATCGTGGTCATTGGTGCTGGGTTGTGGGCCATTGTTTAGATCTCTGTTTGGCGGATTTCTTCACTACTGAACTGTCCAAATCGTGTTTTCTTTGCTGAAGCGTGAGCTCTGGATCTTACTCTCTGCTGGGCGCATTATCTAAGAGGCCGCGTGCTCCCTGCTGTTGTATGCTGCGTGGTAGACAAGGATACATTGCTGAGGACGTTGCTGAGGTCGACCTCTTGGCTGGCTGAATATTACATAGAAGGGACGGACTTTCCTGTACTGGGGCGCTGCCATATAACTCCAACAAACAGCAGAACGACCAGCAACTAAATCGCTCACCTTCTTTCAATTCGTGGGGGCAAATTTTGTCAGTTCGTGTGGCTGTGTATCGAGGGAGGATTCCAACTTCTATTGCACACTTACACTCATTTCTGAGAGGTACTTTAATCTCTTTCTAATTGTTGGAGCAGCATTAATATTATTCAATAAGAGCAGTCAATTTCTGAGTATTTTTGCTATGGTATGCATGGACGTTTTTCATTATATTTTTTTGGGTTTTGCTTAAAATCGTAATAAGTCATTGTGCACATCATTGGGAGGCATAAGGGGACTCAAAATCACTATAACAGTAAACAGAACCAATGAGACAGCCTGCTGTCCCCTAAAATTTCACCTACAGCCATATTTTATTGATGCATGCCAAGTGTTTGACGAAAGTCCAACACCAAACTGGGAGAGTTTTTCCAAGTTTTCCAACCTAGAATATTTCATCTTTGGCCTGTGAGTCTTCAGTAGCTGGCAATTTTAATTGTTTCCCCAAGGATGCTATGTCAACATTATTTTTCTTTATCAGTTCTTCAACTACTTTCACATTGGAGGGGTCGTACCCAATTTTAAGTACCAGTGCTTCTAAAGATTTGATCCTGTTGTCCTTTGCAAAAGATGACACTTTCTCTAGCTTTAGTTGAGTCTAAAAATTGTTCAGAGACACCTGTAACTTTGCAGCAGTTGTGGAAGTGTTTGCCAATGTTGAGAAAATCATTTCTCCCATTTGTCTGTGCAAGTCCATCTGGTCAACTAGATGTACCTCTGCAGCATCAAACTCGAGAGTTGACCTTTTGTAGTCAGAAATTTCCTTTGGTTGAGGCACCTGTGCCTCCAAGAAAGCCATACTCATTATCCCCTTTTCAATATCAAAGGTGGAGAGCAGTCTATGATGTGCTGTTGATGTTTGCTTCCAGAATTGGGCGTAGGTGCTACTGGTCAACATCTCATTCTTTTTCTTGATTAGATTGTATTTTTCAAAAATACTTAGTCCTGCAGATCCTTGTGATGGCTGGGCAGTCAAGGTGGTGTCAGTTTGCTTCTTTGATGAAGAGGTAGATATCGTTTGCTGACTGCTTGAGAACAATGGTGAATTTTCTCCCTCTATTATTGTAGTAGACTGAGTCTCTTCTCTCATAGATCTGTTAGGGGTATGACTGATCTTGGGATTTTTCCTGTAAACCCGAAAATCCTCTCCTGAGACTTCAGTGACTGACGGGGATACTTCATTTCTGGGCCTCTTCTCTGCTGGTACCTGTGGAGTAATGGTTTGTGAAACACTGGTAGAAGGAGGTTGTTGTTCTGAGTCTTCCAAAGTGTTCACTTCCCACTCTGTCTGATTCATGAACTTCTCAATTTCGGGTTTGGGAACATGAGCATATGGAGAGATTTTATTCTTTAGCCTGGTTTCTGCGATAATGCCATAGGGATCATATTGCCACGGAAAACTGATGCTGAACTTCATTTCCTTCAAAATCTTATCGGCCATTGCCCCTTCAGCTCGGTTGTTACAAATGAAAGGTCTTATCTATCCCTTGATCCTCAATTGTTGTTTCTTCTTGAAGGTTACATAATGAATATCATCTGAGTTAATCATTTGCCTAATATATTCCAGGGCGAAGATACGCAGGGGAAAATATCTGGGCAATTTGTAGGGAGCCAACTCGTATCCATAAATTCTAATGTTTGTGTGGTTTTGGTACAGGTACCAGTCTCTTGTCTTGGCAAGGTCTGAGAGGTGTAAAATTCGCTGGATTTCTTCGTTTATCCTTGGTTCTCGTCGATCGCTGAGCATACTGACCATTGGATGGTAGAACTGATCTATGAACTGATTGAAGGTGAAATCTGGTGAGTTCCTTCTCAGCAGTGATGTCCAAGATGTGATCGACTGTGGTTTTCCATTCTGATCTAGCTTCTGCATGGAAAACAAGAATTTGTCGGTCTGGAAAAATATGAATAAGTATGCTAGTATTGAAGAATACCGGAACAAGCCTTCTATGGGAAACTTGAACAGTTGTTCGTGGATATTCTTGGCCAAGAAACTGTTGTAGTCAAATTGCATTGTGGTGTTTTTCTCGGTAGAGAAAATAGACAGATAACCCAAGATTGGATCATCTACCCATTCGTCCGAGTAGTTATCGTACAGTTTGTAGCTAGGAAAAGGGCTATAAGATTGAAGGCCAAACTGACGTAACAGGAAGTTATCCCACCCAATGTCACCACGATGGGAAGGTTCTTTCTCTTTAGGGAGGTGAGGCCTAGGGGAGACGTCCTCGGTGACCTGGGGTTTTGAAGAGGCTAAAGGATAATCAAACAATGACAAGTTTCCCCCTTCACAGATCACTACCAAAACAGATAGTCTGGCTTATAGTGAAATATCCCTGATCTGGCTGATCAAGATATTTGCTACTGTTCTACTGCTCTGGCGTGCAGATCTGATACATTGGGGGTTTCTGGATGCATTTTAGCTGTGTTATTGAGATGTTCTTCGGTTATTGTGTTTGCATGTTGGTTATTGTGGTTGCATGTCAGTTATTACATGTGCATGTTGCATAATGAAGGTTTAACAATCATATAAAGACGCATGCAAGAGTA
>SNQJ01S0205220.1:1709-16496 GCA_010110895.2 Picea sitchensis | reverse complement strand
TAAAGCTTCCATCTTCTTGAAACATTTGGACTCATCATGACCATATTTATCACAAAATTTGCAATGTCTGTCAGTCTTCTTATTTTTATATTTTTCTCCTTTGTCACCATTAGGAGAGGAAGTTGTCTGAGTGGGTTTGGGACCCTTATGTTTCTTTTTATTGTGGCGAGGATGTTGTTTCTTGGGATTCTTGGGTTTATCTTTCTAATGGTCGACTAAAGATTTGTTGGAGGTACCTGCAGTGTTGATCACTCCAAGTTGTACAAGATTATCTTTCTCTCTAATAAAAGCATCACAAAAGCGCTCAAGAGTGAGTTTTTGATAAGTTGTCCCTAGATCCTCTTTCATGGTATAAAAGGTAGATACAAACACAAAATATGCACTACCTAGCTTATAAAGAATAAGATATATGCAATGCTCTTCATCCATATTTATCCTACATTCTTCAAATAAAATTATGAGTGTTTTAAAATCAGATAGATAGTCTTCAACGCAAGAAAAATCACTTGGAATTAAAGTCAATACTTGATTTTCTAACTATTGTGATCGAATAATATTGTGTTTACCAAACACAGATTCAATTGTTTCCCAAGCTTCATCAGGTTTATCAATTTGTTGAAGGTGGAACCTTAAATCAGGAGAGATGGACATTCTGATTAGCCCATGTGCTTCGTCATTCCTATTATCCCATTTGAATTTTTTATTAGCATTAGTAGGTTATGTTTCCTTTCCCAAGGTAATCTGATACAAGCCTTTACTTCTTAATAAATCCTCCATATGGGATTTCCATTGGAAGTAGTTGATGCTGGTAAGAAAAATATTACTTGAATAATCCATATTAAATATGTAGATAATATGGATTTAAAAACTGAAACTGATTATCTGGATGGAAAGATATCGAAAAATTAGGCTGTTTTTAAAAAACTGGCACTGAAAATGGACTTCAGATGTGAAAGTTATGCCCTTTTTTAAAAAGGCATAAACGGTAACCAAAGGACCACGTGATGGTGTAAGTTGTTTTATGAATTCACCCACTTTTATAAAAAGAAGTGGGGTTCACTTTTACAATGAAGTTACTTTATAAAACAAAAGTTGCATCCAAAATAAATAACTCTAAAATATTAAAGCTACTTATAGTGATTCACTTTTATACTTTAAGTGAAATACAGTTTACAATGGAGCATAAACTTTTTCAACAAAAAAAATTAACAAAAAGAGAGACTTGAACTCAAGACCTCTTACTCAATAAGGAAACTTTTAACCAAATGGGCTAGCAAAACATATTGTATTGTTTAACAAGAGGATTGTTGTTGTTTTTGTTGTTGTTGTTGTTGAAGATGGCCTTCGAAACCGTGCTAAAAAAAACCTCCTTTCACACAAGAAAAAATTTCCGCTTCTCGATAAGGAAACTTCTAACCAAATGATGAACTACAATACAATACAATACAATATGTTTCTACAATTTTTCTTCTTTTAGCTCATTTGATTAAAAGTTTCCTTATTGAGAATTTGTAGAGTGATATTTCTGTGTACGAACAAATGAGCTTGATGTCGTGATTTTTTTATATTGCAACTAGTATTTCTAGAGTCCCCAGCAAGAGAGGTTTCTTAGACAACCTATGCTAGATACCTAGAGGGAAGTGGGACTATGTGCAGAGAAGGGGATCCAATCCCTTGGGTTATGTAGGTTGAATGGAACGAGAGTTGGAGGATTGGGATGGCTATAGGAAATTAGTTTGTTGTGGGTTATATTGAGTTGTTAGTGGATAGCAGACACCCTTAGGAGACACTCTATATTGTGGATTCATAGCCCCATATTGGGGGTGATCTATTGTTGAGAATTGGAGTAGCAAGTCTATGGTTGAATGGAATGTCCATCCTCTACAACTAGTGCCCAAACAGGGAAAAAAACACTATTTCCAGACACTTTTGGGGGATTTTTGAAATCTTCAAATGAGGAAAAGGAACCCCAAATCATGAATTTGTTAAAATATATTTAGTTAACATTTTACCTACTCATCAATCTAAACAACTTTGTCTTTAGAATATTTTTCCCATTTTTTCTTCGTTTTGGAGATAGCCATTTTCTACTAAAAATTCCAAGTTTGGAGAAGATGCAAAAGGACAAAGTTGCCAAATCTAGATTGATGAAAAAGTTAGTTGGAGGAGAAAATCTTGAATCTGAGAGTTTCTTTATATTCACAGTTAGGAATAATATCAATGCCCAATATAAATGTTTCCTTAAATTTTCACCATTTTTCTTTCTATGGGTGGTAGAAGTTAGCCTTTGAGATTATTTGTACCAATGAAACAAGTGCAAAAATGGGTGAAACTATTTATTTTGGAAATCCATAACATTCAACTCGGAAATCAGATTGAGACATATGTATAGTCATTGGAAAGCTAATTCATAAGATAATGTTTTTGAAATCTCATAATTTTGATTAGTGTATCATTTTTCTTTGAAAAATAAAGGAAAATAAGGGCCTATAGATTAATTAATGACAATTTTACAATATGCATAATTCTAACAATAATTGTAGCATGGACATTTTTGAGGAATTAGAGGTACAGGAAAAACATATTGGGTTCATATATGAGGACTTTAGATATGGAGGATGCCCATGTATCTTACAACCATGAAGATGAGATAAAATATTTACACATCGACCTAAGAAATGTAAGGACAGATTTGAATTGGCATAGGAGCAAGGTGGAGCCTGTGGAGCTGGTTGAAACTATGAGAAGCTTGCATAAAGAAGTGTAGAGATATAAAGAAGATAATGAAATGTTTATAATATCTCATGAGGAGTAGAATAAAATTAACACTCAACTCATACAAAGTCAGAATATGTTGCAAAGATAAAACAATAAATATTCTGGCACAAAACAAGTAGCCAGTGTAAGACAAGTAGCATCATCAAGATCTCATGATATGAGGGATCACCAAGAGGAGTCTAGGAACTAAAGGAGTTCCAGTAGACATTATTATTCACTAAGGAACTTTACAAAAATAGAATGTGCATGTTCAGAGTCAGAGAGCATCCCAAGTGTGTCTCATGTTAGATATCATAGTAGGAGGCATGAGTCAGATATTTTGCAAGTAGAGCTCGGGAAGATCAAGCCACCACCATTTCATTGAGAATATGGGAATGGATAGATGTTGAAGCCTAGTTGTTAGGCATGGGAAAATATTTCCATAACATAATTACTCATCAAATGTAGAAGCAAGAATTATTATATATCATCTTTAGGGGAAGGCTTTCATGTGGTAGGACCAGTTGAAGCAGGCCAATCATATTGATGAAAAGAGAATTTCCTAGAAGCAGTTCAAGAGATATTTCTAGTAGAAGTAGTTATTATAGCATTACTATGACAAGAAAACACAAGAATGATTTGAGATCAAGCTAGGAAACATGACTATGGGGGAGTATGAGAAGAAATTCCTAGAGCTTCTAAGGTATGTGGACTTCGTTAAAGACAAGAATATTAAAATCCATAGGTTCTTGAGTGTGTTTCCATCATTTTACAAAGAAAATTTACAATTTGATAATACTAAGACTTTGGAAGAAGCCATGAGGAAGGCCAAATATGTGTATGAGCATAACAAGGGAAGGAAAAATTTTCAAAAGCCATTGGATGATAAGAAGAGAGGAAAGATGGATCGGAGAAAGAAAGGATTCAAGTCACCTTTCGTCAAGAATATATCTCAAGCATATCAAAAAGGATATCTAGCACAAGGTGAACATAAAAATGTTAAATTCCTTGGGGAAGAGGCCATGACAATAGCCCATAAAATGTTGGGGATGTGAAGGAGACCATTTGTATAAATATTGTCCTCACAAGGGAGATAGAACAAGGATTGTGCATAACATTTCCGAACCTCATACAATGGACAACATAGGCAAGAGTATGCCAAGGATTTGTGTATCCTTGGACAATAGACAATAAGACTACCAATCCCACATGATTGAGGTATAAAATAAGATGGATAATCATCCCATCACTATTTTGATTGGTTCTGAAGCTAGATATAGCTATATTGATCCAAAAATAGTTGAAAGGTTTAAATTGAAGAGATGCAAGCATGAAAAGTATTGGTTGTTTCATCTAGCTACTGGTGTTAGAAAAATAGGATCATGGAGAAATAAAATAAAACAAATGAAGAAATAAAACACAAAAGATACACAATACAATAGAGAAATAGATATACATGGTTCACCTAGTGTGGGCTACGTCCATCAAAGAAATTGGCAGGTCCTTCCTTATTATTATCTAGAAAAATGAAGGGATACAACCTACAACACAATCGTTGTAACTTCCTCTTCTTTCTCTCACAATTTCCTCTCTCAGAATACAATATTCGTGATAATACATAGCCGCAACACAATTCACTCATAAAAGAGGGTTTCCTTATAGGAAAAAAAAACCCTAAAAATAACTTCTACCATCATATCTGCAATCTTATAAGGAATGGTCAGATTGACTATGAAATTACAATATTTTACAAGGCATTTTTTCCCAATATTTTGCTTCAGGGGTGTTTCCCCTGAATCCCTTGCTGGGGGGGGATACAAAAAATTTCATCGCCCCTGCATAGACCCCCCTAGCGACGTTTGTGGGGGGGGAAGTCCCCCCAAAACCCCCATTATGGAATGGGATCTAAGCATGGATGAAACAAACCTCTAAATCAGGAAGATAATCAGGCTCCACAACCAACAATCTCCCACTTTCATACTAATTGAAACAACTCCATTGTTGTTGTACCTATTGGACTATACTCCACCTTGGACCTGGAAAATTCCTCATCTTCACCTTCATTCTCGAAGGCCAAATGAAACTGAGCAGGAACTCATTTTCTCCCTAGTTACACCCTTTTTTAACATGTTTGCAGGATTCGAGCTAGTATGTATCTTTTCCAACTTCAAATTTCCATCTTCCAAGACAGATCGTATGAAATGGTACCTGACTTGTATATCCTTAGTATTCGAATGGAAGGGTGATTTCTTTGCAATATGAATGGAACTCTCATTGTCACAGTACAACCTTCTATTCTCCTGCTTCTTTCCCAATTCCTCCATAAACCTTTGTAACCAAATCATCTCTTTACTAGCCTCTATAGCAACAACATACTCTGCTTCCGACGTTGTTGAAAGTGAAACAACCTTTTGCAGTTTTGAAATCCAACTTATTGTCATTCCACCTACAGTAAAAAAATACCCTGTGGTGCTCCTCCTGTTATCTTTATCACCTTCCATATTTGAATTAACATATTCTTGTAGAATAGTGTCTAAACCTCCAAAACATAATGCATGAGTATAAGTACGTCTCAAATACCTGAGAATCCACTTTACTGCCTCCCAATGTTCTTTACCTGGATTGTTCATATACATGCTCACAACTCCCACTACATGTGAAATATCTAGTCTTGTGCAAACCATCGCATACATCAAGTTGCCAACTATTGATGAATAAGGGACCCTGGACATGTATTCTATCTCCTCCTATGTCTTGGGACACATTTCATTAGTTAATTTGAAATGGATGGACAAATGTGTAGTAACTGGTTTTGCATTCTGCATTCTAAACCTCTCCAACACCTTCTCTATGTACTAACCCTAAGACAATGTCAATTCATGATTTTTCTTGTCTCTTGTTATTCTCATACCAAGGATTTTCTTTGCAACACTCAAATCCTTCATGGAAAATGAATGAGATAATTTCTTATTGAGCACATTTGCATCATGCATATTAGACCCTACAACAAGCATGTCATCTACAGACAATAGAAAGATAATATAGCTTCCATTTTCTAGCCTTTTAAAATAAACACAGTGATCAGAATGACATCTACTATAACCTTGTTCAGTCATAAAATTGTCAAACTTCGAATACCACTACCTTAGATCTTGTTTTAGGTCATACAAGCTCTTCTTCAACCTGAATACCAAATTTTCCTTCCCTTTGACCTCATACTCCTATGGCTACTGCATATAAATCTCTCCATCCAAATCCCCATGGAGAAAACTTGTTTTTACATCTAACTTTTCAAGATGTAAGTCTTCTACTACCACAAGACTTAAAATAGTCCTAATTGAAGTCACTTTAACAACAGGAGAAAATATTTCATCAAAATCTATACCTTTATTTTGTCAAAACCAATTTACAAAAAGTCTAACCTTGTACCATTGTTTTCCTCCATCTTCCTCCTTCAACCTGTAAACCCATTTATTCTGCAATGTTATTTTTCCTATGGGTAACTGAACCAAGTCCCAAGTCTAGTTATTTACCAAGGAGTCCATTTCCTCTTTCATGACTTTCTCCCACTTATTTTTAGTTTCTACCTGCATTTCCTCTTCATAAATTTAAGGTTCACCAGAATTAGTCAACAATAAATAATACAATGAAGGAGAGTATCATTCGGGGGGTCTACTTAACCTTGTATATCTTCTAACAACACTTGTAGGAGTTTAAGGTACATGTTGATCATGTTGTTGTACATTTTGATTTTATGGTACCTTTGGAATTTATTTTTCAGTGATCTCATCAAGCACTGTGTATTTTGGTTTTTCTTCTGCATGTTTCTTTCCCTACAACTGATCTTTGTACTTGACCTTCTCATTGAATAAAACATCTCTACTTCTAATGATTTTTCAATTTTCATAATCCCATAAGCGATAACCAAAATCATTAAGACTATATCCAATAAAGGTACACTTCTTGGATTTTTCTTCAAGCTTTATTCTATTTTCTTTATCAATATGGACAAATGCTTCAAATCTAAAAGTCTTCAAAAATGAATAGTTTACATTTTCACCTGTCCATTCCCCCTATGGAATGCCACCATCCAAAGAGCTTCAAGGTCCTATGTTTATTAAGTAAGCAGCAATATTTAAAACATATTTCCAAAACTGTAAGAGCAACCTAGCATGCAATTGCATACTCCTTGCATTCTCCATGATTGTCTTGTTCATCCTTTCTGACACACCATTTTCTTGTGGTATTCTTGGAATTGTTTTCTCTCTATGAATCCCATGATATGAACAGTAATCATCAAACTCCTTGCTACAATATTCACATTCATTTTCTTATCTAAGACACTTCAACATTTTTCTTGTCTCATTCTCAACCAAATATTTTCACTTCTTAAAAGTATCAAAAACATCATATTTTTGTCGAATGCAATAAACCCAAGTTTTTCTAGTTGCATCATCAATAAATGTAACATAATAACGAGAAATAGCAAGATATGATACCTGAGTTGGCCCCCATACATATGTATGAACAAGCTCTAACATTTCACTCTTCTTTTCTTTTCTAACACTGAGAAATCTAACTCTCTTTTGTTTTCCATAAACACAATGCTCATAGAAATCCAAAACAATTTTTTTAAGATCTGGAAAAAATTACTTTTGTGAAGTATCTGCATCCCCTTCTCACTCATGTGTCCAAGCCTATGATTCCAAAGTGTTGTATCCACTCTTTTAGAAGCTAAAGAGATCGAAGAATCAGTATTACCAGTACATAAATACAATGTACCTACCTTCTCTCATTTTGTTATCACCAGTGATCCTTTGGTGACCTTCCATGCCTTATCTATAAATATGGATATACAACCTTCACTTGCCAATTGCCTTGTTGAAATTAGATTTTTCCTTAGATATGGAACATGTCTTACCTCTTTCAACAACCATTGGTTTCCATTCTTTTTCTTTATTTGTACCTTACCCATTCCAACAATTTTTCATGGTGCATCATCACCCAAATGAACTTGTCCAAAATCACCTTGAAAAAAACCTAGAAAATGTTTCATATGGGGTGTGGCATGAAATGAAGCCCCTGAATCTACTACCCAAGGCTCAGAAATATTATCTACAGAAAGAATAAAATCATCTTGTAACACATCACATGTTACATTTGCTTCCTAATTTTCCTCATGTTGTCCATCTCTTTGTTTCTTTGGAGCTCTACAGTATTTCTTCAGATGTCATTTCTTCCCACAATTCCAACACTCTTTCTTTCCTAGTCTGGATTTGGATCTACCCTTCCTAGAATTCACACGGTTCCCTAAGCCTTTTCCTCCATCCTTTTGTCTTCCCATTTTCTCCATGTTTAACGCATTACCTATTGTCTCACCTATTCTTTTCCATCGCATTTCCTCACTAAGGATAACACCAACAACATCATCAAATTTTAGAGTGTTTGTGTTAATTTTTTAGTGTTATTATTAGGTTATTTCCAAATCCAAAAAAGGGGGTTTGATCTTATACAATACCCGAATTGATCAATCCACAAAACGGGATTTTATCTATACAATAATAACTAAAATATAATCAAAATATTCTTTGAAGTTGCAATACTTCAACACTCCCCCTTAACGAGAAGGGTATTCTACTGATATGACTCAATACAACATCATCAAGAGACGGAGAGGGAAGCATCATCATTGACATCTAGAACACTGAATGGCACATATATAAATCAACATAAGTTTTTCTCATCATCAATATCATCATCGTTTACAGCATGGAGTTGAAACATCAACATCAATAGTACGAAGCTGGAACAAAAACATCAATAGCATGAAGCTGGAATAACATCATCAACAACATGTGGCAAACAAATGAGGCAGGTGCATTAACAACAACATTTGTGTTACTCTGACAAATCGTCCTTACCAGACCTTCAGGATTTACCGAGGAATCATAAGATTCCCTAGGATATAAAATACTAACAAGATACCACGTGGTACTCTGAAAAACCATCCTTATCGGACCTTCGAGATCTACCCAGGAATCATAAGATTCCCTAGAATATAAAATCCTAACAGAGCTACCACTATTGACCACAAATGACATATACATGCACAGGTACTTTCACAAACCATCCTTACGGACCTTCAGGATTTTCCCAGGGATGATCAATCCCCTAGGGTATAAAATCATAATGGAGCTACCCGATGTTGGTCGGGATACCATAGTATCATCATCATCACTCCCCCTTTCGAGGGAGGTCCTTTCAAACAACACCAAGCTTGTCTCGGAAGAACTCAAACTTCACATGAGACATACGCTTGGTCAACACATATGCAACCTTCTCATTTTTGCTAACATATTGGAGATTTACAACTCCCCTCTACACCATTTCACACATGTAGTGGTACCATATCTCTACGTGTTTTTAATTTTCGTGGAACAGAGGGTACTCCTTCATATTTATACAACTCTAGGTGTCACGTAGAGTGGCTTCCATATCTAGATCTAACAGACTTGTCAAAAAATTTCAAATCCATATGGATTCACAACTGGCAGAACATCTGCAATGTACTATGTTTTTGTCGTACTGAGAGAAATACTAGATTGCTTCCTCCTTTGTCATGAATTCATGGTTGACCCCAAACTAAAAAAACATCTTGAAGTTCTCTTTTTGTCTGAAGCACTTCCATCACAATCTGAATCAGTATAACCATACAATCTGAAGTCATGATCTCTGGTATAACAGAGACCATAATCCAACATACCCTTAAGGTATCTCATAACATTCTTTGTAGCTACAAGGTGAACACATTTGGGATCCACCAGATACTGACTCAAGGTGTTCACAGCAAAGCATATATCTGGCTTGGTATTCATCAGATACATCAACGATCCAATAATATGTTTGTATAGAGTAGCATCAACCAACTCTAACGAAGTATCAACCAGGAGCTTCAAATTTGTTTCCATGGGTGTGTTCATGGATTTACATTCCAACATGTCAAATCTCTTTAGTATTTCAACTGCATACTTCTTGTGGTTAAGGAAGATCTTCTCTAGGATCTTACAAACTTCAAGACCTAAGAAATAATGCATCAGGCCTAGGTCTTTCATCTCAAACTCTGCAACGAGCTTCTTCTCGCAATTTGTGATGAGATTTTCTTCTCCTGTCAAGAATAAATCATACACATATAGTAGTAATATAAATAGCTCATCATTCATAACCTTGAAGTATAGGTTAGGATCAACTTTACTCTTGGTAAATCCCAAGCTTGTCAAGAAACTATCAATTATTCCATACCAAGCTCTAGGAGCTTGCTTCAACCCGTACAGAATTTTCTTCAACCTGCAGACATAAGTATTTCTATCTTCAACTTCAAACCCTTGTGGTTGTTCTATATACACTTCTTCTTCAATAACACCATTTAAGAAGGTTGTTTTCAAATCCATCCGGTGTAACTTCCACTTCATTTTTTCTACGAGAGATATGATGGTTTTGATAGAAGTGTATCTAGCTACAAGAGAAAATGTTTATTCATAGTCAATATCTTCCTTTTGAGAAAATCCACAAGCCACAAATCTTGCCATATGTTTTTCAATACTTTCATCTACTGCATGTTTTATTTTGTATATCCATTTGGAAGATACCACATCTTTGTTCTTTGGTTTGGGAACTACTTCCCATACATCATTCTTCATAATGGACTAGTATTATTCTATCATGGCATCAATCCATTATTTCTTCTGAATGGCTTCTTCAAAGCAAGTAGGTTCATTTTCTACAAGATCACACATCAAGGCCATATAGCTGGAGAATGTCTTAGGTTTCTTGCTTTGTCTCATGGTTCCTTCTGGGGCACCATACTTCTATGCATGTTGAATAAGTTCTTTCTCCCAAGATGGATTTCTCTTGTGAGAGATCGTCATACGGGGAGATTCTTGAGATTCTATCATATCATGATATTCTGGAATCTCATCATCAGGGGTAATTGTAACTTCCTTCATGGGTTTTGCAACTTTGGTAGCTACAATTTCTTCTTCATATGCTTCTTCAAGCTCGTATTTCCTTGATCTTTTGAGTGTTGCATCTTCATCAAAATTTACATCTCTATTGATCTCATTATGATGGTAACCAGGTATGTAAATTTTGAAGGCCTTAGAGACCTCACATTATCCAACAAATATTCTCTTCTTTCCTGAAGGATCCAACTTGGTTCTCTTTTCTTTTAGAATGTGTACAAATATTGGATAACCAAATAGTTTGAGATGGCTTACTTCTAGCTTCTTTCCAATGAACATCTGTTCAAGAGTTTTGAATCCAAGAGCACTATGGGATAATCTATTTTGGACAAATATTTTTATTATTGTTGCTTCATCTCATAAGTGCATTGGAAGATCTTGATCGTGAATCATAGTCTTTACTGCTTCCATAATCGTTATATTCTTTATTTTTGCTACACCATTTCTTTTAGGATTATAGGGAGTGGTGAGCTCCTCTTAATCCCGGCATCTATGAAAAATCTTCCAAATTCATTTGAAGTGTACTCTCTTCCATTGTTTGGCCTGAGTATCTTGATTTTCCTTTCGGAGAGGTTTTCTACCAAGGCTCTGAATTCCTTGAACTTTCCAAGTACTTCATATTTTGACTTCAAGAAATAAACCCAATTCTTATGAGAGTAATCATCAATAAAGGATACATAGTATACATACCCGCTTAGAGAGGTTGATGGCATTGGACCGCATACATCTGAGTGGACAAGTTCCAAGATTCCTTCTTCTTTACTATCGCTCTTTGGAAAATGATTATTTATGTTCTTTCCTTGTGCACATCCCTTGCATACACTTTCATGATCAACCTTTAATTATGGTAAACCTGCAACTACCTTTATTACATATAGTAAGGAGTTGTAGTTGATGTGAGTTAGTCTTGTATGCCAAAGTTCACAAGGACTTTCAGTAGAGTGAGCCAAGGCTACATCTGAGTGACCTTTTAACTTGTACAAACCACCTTCTTTTGTTCCAATAATAACTACATCTTCAATATTTTTTCCTTTAGACCATATATGAACGCAAACCTAAATCCTTTCTTATCTAGGGATGAAATAGAAAGTAAGTTATTTTTCAAACCTGGTACAAATAGTACATCCTTCATTCTCATTGGAGTTCCTGAATCAAGTTTGTAGGTGGTTTCTCCCATTCCTTTGATAGGGTACCGATAATCATCTCCAAGTGAGAATTTTTGGGGGAAATCCTTTTGTATAAGGATAGAGAGAGTTTTCTTCTGACCTATCATGTGCTTAGAGGCACAACTATCTATGATCCAAGTATCCTCTCCAAGTGTCACAGATCCCCGAGAGAGTGGAAAAAAATATATATTCTTAAATCTCTTCTTTAGTTAACTTATTGGGTGGCTCATCATCTTCAATTGCACGGGAATGATGTATTTTGTTATTTCTCCTTTTTTATTCTTCCCTTATGGCAGGACAATTCTTAGCAATGTGTCCCATCTTATCACAATGATAACATTGATAAGATGAGAAATTTTTTCCCTTTCTTTGACCCTTATGATATTTCTGAAATCTCTTTGGAGAGTGATATTCTTTATGAGAGTGGGTCTTCTTTTGAAAATGATACTTTTTATTTCCACCCTCAGCATGAGCAGCTAGAGATTGATCATCATCTCTTAATAGGACAATTTCTCATTTGGCCACTCTTGCTTCTTTTGAACACATTCTTCCCATAAACTGTCAAATTGGAGTTTCTATTTTCTTGCAAAAATAGTTTGGATGAATGCATCCAAAGGTCTTGTGAAACCATTAAGAGTTTTCATCATGAGTTCATCTTCATCTAAGTTGTCTCCAATTTCCTCTAATTGTTCCTTGAGTTGAGAAACCCTAGAGAAATAGTCTTGAACTGTTTCTCCTTTTTGCATCTTTGTATTCTTGAGTTGGGTTAGGGAATCAAACATATATTTTGGATTATTCTTAGAAGACACTTGAGGTATCAAGTGGTCTTTAATGGAATCTGCAATTATTGTCGCATCCCTAATCATATCCTTCTTGTACTTATCTTTGGCTTCATCTTCTTCGGGTTTCGGTACATTTTATTTCATGAATTTTTCAAGGTCATTCTCTTCAAGAATGATTCCAATTATGTACTTCCAGACATGGAAATTTTCCACACCTTATAAATTGTCAACAAGCTTGGTTCTTGTAGACATCTTGGCCTCGAGCTAGGAAAATGACCAGAAAATGAAAGTGCTCGAAAAATGAAACTAAACTTACCAGGAGATGCACTGGACTGAGGCGTGTTTGCTGGAGTAGACTGTTTCTGAAAATTCCAAGTTTTACCCCTTGAAACTTGACCTGCGCAATTCTGGACTAGTACTTCTGGTACTGGTTCTAGTTTCCTAGTTTTCTAATTTTCTGGTGCCAGTCAAAACTAGGGTTTGACTTTCCATAGAATCTGACAACTGAAAAAGTTCACCTAAGCTGCCAAAATATGCACTAGGGCAGGGCACACTTCCCAAGATATTTTTTGGTAAAAAAATATTCTTCATTAAAAATACCTAATTTCCTTGTATGGCAACAATGACGTCTAGATACCTAGTGAAAGATGCTCTATTCAGTAAATCTATGATACCGTGTTCAGTTTTTAGTTTTTTTATTAGGTTATTTCCAAATTACATGAGAATTCAATGCATTTACAAAACAACAACATGAAGAGGATCACTGGAAGTAACACAATCACGGGTGTTGACAATGGAAGTCACTCCTGGATTGCTTGCAGGAGAAGATCCCAACGCCCATCAATTTATTTTCACAGTGGTTTTTAATGGGTGATCAAATGGACAGAGACTCGAGAAGATATCACTCTAACTCAGAGACTGGGTACGGCATGTAAGAAACAGAGGAGGTCTTGATCTAAATTCAGTCAGCGGGTTGATTAAAAGGTGAACAAGTGGAAGACTTGATAAGAAGAGTGAACAAACTACTTCAAGAAACAGGCTTTCAGCAATTCGTAGAAGAAAAACCCCGAATGTGAGATCCTCTGGTTCAGGGCTTCGAGATACTGAAAAAGGGACTTGACTGGATTCTCCAATTCCAAGTCGTTCAGCGTTAGGAAAATCACAAGGACTGATTAGAGACAATGTGACTGTCACAGTGATCAAATTCTACATCATCCTATAACAGCTACAACTCGACTGGATTCTCCAATTCCGAGTTTCTCTAACACAGTTTGAACAAAGACATGAAAGAAACTGACATTCATAAGGCAAGAAGTCTCAAGAGTTCATACATAACTAGAGATAACAGTGCTTCATTAAAGCTTTTACAACCAGGAGCCTTGCTCAACCATCGATCCATACAAAATGGTGAAAACTCCAACATATAATCAAAACAACAATAACAACAAAATCGAGACACTGCATTAAAAACTTTGCGTCTGCATGGCTGCTGACAATCTGCACCTACAGTTTCTGAATGATCGCAAAACTATGGCAGACACAACCGAACTTCTGACAGCTCCGTGGGTGAATCGACATGCTTTTAATTCATCGCCAGACTTTCCCATTATGGCGAAGGCAATGTCTAGCCACCACCAACTACCTCAATAACTGCTTTATTGGGATTGTGAATGGCCTGGCCAACTCAGCACCTTTGGGACGTGGAAGGCCCCTCGCACTGCCACTTAGATTAGCTGATCAGCCTGATGAATATGCGTGGAGGCTAGCGCGAAAGATGGGGCGCATAATGGGAGTGGTGGCGCCAAAACCATGAGGGTGAGATAAGGAGTGAAAAGGTGTGAGAGAGGTGACAGGGGAAGACACATGGCGGAAGGAAATAAGTAGAGGGGGTAGGCGATGAGATATAATGGGCACATTTTAGTGGGAAGTTGATGTGGAAAGGAGTGGGACACATGGCAGGTGGTGAGTGGATGATGAGATGGACTAAAAGAGTGGATATGGACAGATTTCATGGAGAGAGGGGGACACATGGCAACAGGGGAGATGCGACTCGGGAGGATGACA
>SNQJ01S0205219.1:2238-16496 GCA_010110895.2 Picea sitchensis | reverse complement strand
TTTGTAAGTATAATCTATGTTGTTTTACTTTTATCATTTTATAATTAATGAAACAAAAATAATACTTTATATTAAATCTATGATTTATTATTGGGTATAAAACTTGAAGGAAACAAAGTATAGAACCAAGCCAACAGAAGAATTGTTCAAACAAGGCATGAGATTTGATTTTGAACATATGTGTATGATTCATGAGTCAATTCTTGCTTTAGAGGTATGATGCTTTTCAATTTACATTCATGTATATTATTTATTTTAATTTTCATTATTCTCACCAATGTAGATAGACTTATTACAATTTATTTTTATGTTTGTAGATGGAACTTGAAGAACAAAACAATTGATACAATCAACCAAACATTCAACAAAATAACCTAAGGCATGGAAGTAGCTCGAGCACTAACACCAGTTCCAGTGAAGAATGATGACCAATATATTTAGATATCAATGCAAGCTACAATTGTATCTTTTTGAAATAATTGTCTGTGAAAATCATACTTTTTTGTTTAATGTAATGGACATAGTGTCCCAATTGAAAGACAATGGATTACCGATAAGTGTCCCATTTTGTATGACAAAGACCCTCTTATTCATATAATAAAATATGTTTTAATTTATTCTATCGCGTTGTCCAATGTCGTTGTGAAATGTTACATCGTTGATTAAATATATGGATGACTAAATATTATAATTAAGAGATGGAAAATTTGATGATATCACAAATTAATCCAAACATCATATCCAAATTCACTAATCGAAATATAAGATATATGTATTTTTTTTGATAAATAATGGAATTAAAAAATAACAATAATTGCACTATCACAAGTCGATGTTTCTCGGTGTATTTTGATTATTAATTTCATCGGCGTGTTTAATATTAAAAATCACTTGTGCGTTTCATATGAAATTTGCACCGGTGCTTTTATGTAATCAATTAGCACTAGTTTCAATATTAATTTAATACCACAAAATTATTTTAAAAAATTGGCCTATAGTGTGTTAAGCTTATACAAAGCATTGGTGCTTATGTGCTATTAATATGTATCGACACTATTGTGTTATTGATAAGTACCAGGGATTTTTTGTTACTACAAAGCACCAGTGCTTTCAATTTTTAATGCACTGGGGGGGTTTTCCCTATAACGCACCGATGCATATTATTTTATATGACATTAGTGCCTTCTTATTAATAACACACCGGTGCGTTCTATGCAGAAATCCCCGGTGCTTAATTATTTTTAACTCCCCCAGTGCTTAATTATTTTTAACTCCACCTGGTGCGTTTTAATGTTAAAGCCTCGATGCTTATAAGGAAAATGCCCCAGTGCTTTCATATTTTACTACCCCGGTGCTTGACGTTAAGTGTACAACACCGGTGTTGTAGGTGTATGTCTGCACCAATGCTTGTTCCTTATACAAACACACTGATTTGAAAACATTCGCTAACACCTCCGACCACCCATATTTTTTTAGTTATAGTCAACTTCCGTTATAGTATCCACAAAACATCTGCTATCAAAAACAAATGTTGTAGCGAAGGTTTTTTTGACAATTTTTGCCAATTTTGTAACACTAGAAACCTCCGCTAAAAGGTATTTTCCTTGTAGTGATACAAGTCACCTCACTTAATCATCTAGAATTTCCTAGAAATGTAGGAATTTTAATTAATTTAATCAATTAGGGAACCAACTCCCTTAGTAAATGAAAGACCCCTTAGGTTTTGACAGAATAGTGATTTTGTGGAGGTAGGATGCTCATGCATCACTTTGTCTCCTCCTCAACAACACCCTTCGATTAAGTTAAATCCACCATTCCTTAAACAACATTATACTTTGTGGATATACAAAGTCACAACGAAAGGTAGACACACACATGTCTTTCATGAAGTTTTTTCAACAGATCTACATTGTCACCCATAGATTTAAAACCATCAAGTTTATCATATTTTGTAGAAATAGATCCATACACAATCTACTCAACTTGAAATTCCCACACCAAATCTACGGATCTACTTCACTTGACATGACTCACAACAAATGGCACACTCAACAACACTTGTAAGTCATCGAACAACTCACACACGACAACCTCGCATGTCTTCTAGCATTAGATCACTCTCGCTAGAGAGTCCAAGTTACCTTGGTTTTGATACCATATTTCACTCTGTAGAGGGGGTCCCTTGTACTACAAACAAAGGGTCTCATACATCAATTTGGTGTCTAATAGATTGATTGATTTATTTATTATGACATTCTATACAACAAAGAGCCAAAAAATAACAATGAGCACATAAATCTGAACAAGAAAATGCATAAGAGATTTATCCTACAAACCCTTTACCAAGAAAATCATGCCAACATTCAAAGATATCTTCATTCTCCTTGAGAAATCTACCCAATCCAACGATCAAGGCACTTTACAATAGAGTATCTAATTAAACTTGTATATAAGTTTCATCATGAATAAATACCATGAGTCTATAAATTACCAATGATAAACTCATCACTCATCACATAAAAGTTAACTAAACTACTCTTGACTAAATCAAGATTAATGTAACATCTTATTATATTAAAGAATGAGAACACAAAAATAATTACACAGAAGGTGTTTATTAAGGGAGGGTTCTTTTTCGTTTTTTCGTTGTCTGCCCGCTACCTATCAAACAATGACATGTGTTCATCATCCCTCTGTCTGGTTTGTCAAATCTACATGATTTTATTCCACATACAGATCAGGTTTCCCATAGGTCTATGAATAGCGAGACCTTTCCACTTGGCCCTACTTTGCACCTCCTCTCCAACCTTTCCACTTGCTCTACATCCCTCAACCCATCAAATTCTCTTACATTCATGCCGTAGCTTTCACTAAGGAACGCCATTTTTTTCAAGCCAAAAACATCTGTCCCGACATCGAATCCCAAAGAAACCAATAGATGGAGACTAAAACAATAAATCCCTCTATCTTTCTTTCTTTCCCTTGCCAACCGCCAATGTCGATGTGCCATACCAACAAGTCAAACATGTATTTATAGTTCAATTTGCATCGGTCATTTGATAATCCTAGTAGAGAGTTGGTTTCTGAAGGTGAAAACAAGTGTTGTGGTTGTTTGTGTTGTGTTTATCATCCATCTCGCTTTTTCTTTTGCTCCAATCTTCTAATTAATTAGTGATAATAATAGACTCGTTCCAGTGGAAATCACTAGGGATCTAGGCTCTACGATGAAGAATCAAAACAAATATAGCAATAAATGATTGCTTCAAGGCTAGGAAACTATAAAAATGTTGGGTTTGGAGTGTTGCGGGTGCTTCAAATAAATGTGTCATTGTCAGGTGGCAACTGAACGCTACTAAGAAACTAATTCATTTTTTCTTCAATCCCCATACACCTCACCTCATATTAAATGTTTAAATATTTTTTAATAATATTTTTGATGTAGGGGATTGTGAGAATTCGTGAAACATTCTCCACCACTTGGTATTTATTTTTGTGTTTTTTTGGGTATCTTGGAATATGAATTTAGGTGATTGGGTGTCTCCATGGTCCTCTCTTTATTTTTATTTTTCCATGTTATTAATATGAAGAATGCATATTATTTATTAGGGATTGGTGATAAGTAAGTTAAATATTTCATTAAAAGTGGCAGATGCCAATTTAGAATTCAAGGCTTAAAGTGTAAACCATGAATTCAACATGAATTGGTAACATTGAAGATGGTTCAATTCCAAAAAATTGAAGGTACCAAGCTAAATAATGTTGGAACTATGGTTGTTAGTGCAAGATCTTTATAATTGATTTCTTCTCCAAAAATTAAGAGACTTCCCAGTGTTGCAGTTTGTGTATTTCATTATATTGAGGAGAAGGAGATAAGTGATGATGATGATGATGATGATGATAACCATAAACATAGAAGGAGAATTCCATGGTCTCAATCTTTTAATCTAGATGGTGAAGAGGATGATTTGGCAAAACCTGTCAAGAAGTAGGGTGAGCTTTCAAATAATGACCAATCATTATAGGAAAGTGAGGCACAATTTTCATATGGTCTTGGGGAATATACCCCCATTACAAATAGAGAGAAGGATCCATAAATTTTGACAAGAGGCATCATTGTTCTTCACCCTTTCTCAAGTTGAGTGTGGATGAAGGTCAAAAAGACGCAAAGGGAAGTCAGATGTATTATAGTGAGATAATAACATTGGAATGTATTCTATCTGAGTAACCGTTAGAAGATATACAACACTACTATCACAACCTTTTCACAAATTTTTTATTTGGTTTATCACACAATGTACATTTTCAATAGAAAAATTCAAATCGAGTAACAGTTAAAAAATGTACAACACTACTATCACAACTTTTCTATTTGGTTGACCACATAATATAGGTTTTGAATAAATAAATTCATACCACTAGAGGCAAAGTACAACACATGAAATATTATTATTGTTGTAATCTTCCAGCAAATCGACACCCCACTCTCAATCAAAAACTTGTTCCATATTATCTCTCACCCATGTAATATTTTATCAACTTGGGAGTAACATCTCATAAATTGTTGTGCATTGTTGAAGTGATGATCCCCTCTGTAACACACCTACCCCCTTAAACACTCTTTTATAGTAGGGCGGGGCATAATAATTTTCATTTTTGTTTTCCCTCCAACTATCTCATCTCAAGTCATCTTTAGGGTCCTACCCCGACGGGGAAGGTCCAGTCATCAACCTTTCCAACATATGGCATAATCACCATCTAACCCATTGTCTAAGGGAATTTTCAATGTTTGGGGTTCATGGCCACTTTAAATCACAATCCTCCCAAAACACGAACTCCAATCTCATAGATCGGATGGTCGAGGGGAGTCCCGTAGGATCCATAGATCCATGGTCTAGGTCACTTCGCGACTTCGGCTTCGGAAGACATGGGAAAACTAACACGCAATCTCCCCGATGCGCAAACTCCAAACTTGTAGATCCAACGGTCAAGGCAGGTCCCGGAAGATCCTTGGATCTATAGTCCATATCACATCGCAACTTCAGGTTTCAGAGGTTTAGTCGCACCAACGCATGATTCTCCCGATGTGATAACTCCGATCTCGTCGATTCGACGGTCAAGGTGGGTCCCGATAGATCCTTGGATCTACGATCCAGATCACATCATGACTTCGGGTCTTGGATGGGTTTAGGGGTTAACTCCTGAGCTCTTTCCCGTGGCCAACGACCACGACGGCCCTTGGTTTCCTCTAAATGGATCACATCCAATCATCTTTCAAATAAGGAAATATCTTCCCTTCCGAGACCTTTGCATTACCATTTTCCCGAGCTTTACCCTGAACGGGTTAGGTACTTGGGTCTGGAAACTCACATGGAAAGGGGGTTTGGGAGAGGTATTCTCTTCAAATGGGTAGTTTCAGGTCGGCACGATATCTTCTATCTCAACCGTGAAATGTCTTATGCCCTGGAAAGCCTTCGGAGTTAAGCTGGGAATATCGTCTATCAACGAGAAGTGTGAGTTCACAAGGGGATGAAAGCATACACATAACATAACCATTTCACAAAGAAGGAGTTTATGAATGCATATATATACATGTATTTCTAAGACCAAGAAATCAATCATCATTCTAATTCAACAATTGAAGCAGGGAAAAGACTTATTAGAACCAGTCAATGTGAAGCGACTACTGCAAGGGGTGTCCGTTTCCACCCAACCGTAGGCTCAATCACTCCAAATGGATTTACCACTAGACACCTCCAAGCTAGACCATGATGCTCTGCAACACAACCTTTCTTCTTGCTCAGCCACAGTAGGGACAGAGATTACTCTCCTCTTCCTGCAGGATCTTGGCAATGGTTTACACGATACCAAGCAAGGAGGACTAGCCTCATTTATCATCTTGTATCATAACCTCTTCTTCCATTTCCTGTATCCAGAACGCTTAGTTTTCAGTTCTTCCTTGAATCCCCCGAGATTCACTTCCCGTCTCTGCACTCTTCGCAGGCGTTTTTTTCCTCTACCCGCCACACCTTCCTTTCTCGCCTCTTTCAGCAAGGTCACGTGTGGGTCAAATTCCCAGTCCATGGTCAGGTCTGGAAGCCTTACGGATCAGTTCTATGCCTTATCCCCTCATTAACTATTGAGGAGTTCTTTCCACCCACCAGCCTATTTGTAATTCATTTCTAGGTCAAAGGATGGTTCTGGTCCTGAGTAATTAATTCTGGTAAGCATTGGTTTGGTGAAGGTTAACACAACCATTCCTGGTCCCCTTCACCCTCTCTTCGTGTATCATTTGTGGTCTTTCCAAGTAGAACCCCCCTTCCAGTAGTCATGCAACACTTGTCCATTTTATTAGTAAATAATTAGGTT
The DNA here is from genome assembly GCA_010110895.2 of Picea sitchensis. Classification (NCBI taxonomy): domain Eukaryota; kingdom Viridiplantae; phylum Streptophyta; class Pinopsida; order Pinales; family Pinaceae; genus Picea; species Picea sitchensis. The sequence goes on along the minus strand of SNQJ01S0205219.1, from coordinate 10,130 downwards.
CACATTCGTTTACCTTTCAAGCAAAGGTCCATTGAATCAATATTCACACACTTAAAGTTTTCCATAGTCTCTTGGCCATTTATAGTTATATTTACAAGCTCGGGGAAATAGGGTGTTACAATTCTCTCACCCTTAAAGGAACATCGTCCTTGATGTTCTATCTATTAACATGTCTGGTATGTACAGAAGTGAATAAAAATGGATATGCATGTCTCAGGGCATCCTCCATTTCCGATGTGGCCTCATCTAGGCTAAAGTATTTCCAATGCACCTTGACATGTGTGATGGTTTGGTTCCTGAGTGGGGTTTCCTTCCTGTCTAGTATGCATTGAACTTCTGGCATTAATTCTCCCTCCGGTTCTACCTGGATCACAAACCAATCAATTATATGATTAGAATCATGTACATATTTCTTCAATAATGAAACATGGAAAACATTATGTGATTTTACTATGGGAGGGAGTGCTAGACTATAGGCTTTAGGTCCCACTCTATATATAACTTTGAAGGGTCCAAAATACCGAGGCGCCAACTTGTCACAATCTCCCATCCTCGGGGAACTCTTCCTGGGCCTAACCTTGAGATAGATGTGGTCTCCCGTCTTGAATTCTTTGGGGGTTCTCTTTCTGTCGACATAACTTTTCTGTCTATCCTAAACGATTTTCAGATTTTTCTTTATCTGAATCACTTGTTGTTCCATTTCTTTCAACATGTCAGGTCCAATTGTAATTATGTTCATAGGATTACTCCAACTGACTAGAGTGTTGCACGACCTACCATAGAGGACTTTGAAAGGGCTCATCTTTAGTGATTCTTGGTAGCCATTGTTGTAGGCAAATTCCACCAGTGGTAGGTAATCTTCCCACTTTTTAGGTTGATGCATTACATGCATCCTTAGCATGTCTTCTAGGATTTGGTTCACTCTTTCCGCCTGTCCATCGGTTTGAGGATGATAGGCTGTGCTAAACAGTAATTTGGTCTCCAGACCAGCCATCAAGGATTTCCAAAAGTTTGAAGTAAATTTTGTGTCCCTGTCATACACTATCTCCTTAGGCATGCCATGTAGTCTGAATATCTCCCTCATGAATATGTTGGCAATATATATTGCCTTGCAAGTCGATTTGACGGGACTAAAATGAGTGGACTTGCTCAATTTATCCACCACTACCATGATGGAGTCATTCTTCCTGGCAAATGTTGGTAATCCGGTGATGAAATCCATTGAGATGGTCTCCCATTTCCATTTTGGGATTGGAAGAGGTTGTAATAATCTTGTTGGGTGTTGGTGTTATTCTTTAACTTGTTGGCATTCTAGACATTTAGTTAAACACTCAGCTATGTCTTTCTTCAATCCAGGCCAATAGAATTGTTTTCTGGTGGCTGTGACCATCTTCTGATAGCCCAGATGGCCTGTGTATGGTCTCTTGTGCAATTTTTCCATTATGAACCTCTTCAAGTCGTCACAACTTGGAATATATAGCCTATTTCGGTAAGTCAACAGACCTCCATCTAGCATCTGGTAGCCTTCATACTTTATCCCTGCGGGTTCTTGATCCAGGTACGAAGTCACGGTCTGGAAGAAAGCGTTTGTTTCTTGTGCATTCCTGACTCTTTCCCTGACATTTGTTTCGCAGGTTCTCACCACTGCCAGGTGAATTGTTTTCATACTTCTACTAAGGGCATTGACCACCCTATTTTCCTTTCCTTTGATATGTTTGATTTTGAAATCAAACTTGCTAAGGAGGGCCATCCACATAGCTTGTCTAGCATTGAGTTTTGGTTGGTCAAACAGGTGCCTCAATCCACAGTGGTCTGTCATAAGTAAAAATTTCCTACCTAGGAGGTAATGCCTCCACATTTTCAAAGTGTGCACTATGGAAGCCAACTCTAGATCATGGTTCACATAGTTGACTTCATGGTCATTCAACTTTCAGGATTCATAGCAAACTACGCTTCCCTCTTGCATAAGGACTCCTCTGAGTCCTTCCTTGCAGGCATCTGTGCACACGAGGAAGTCATTATCCGGATCGACGATCTTCAGCATGGGCACATGGGTTAGAAGGTTTTTTAGTGACTAAAACCTTTCTTCACATTCTGATGTCCAAAAGAATTTAACCCCCTTCCTCTGGAGGGAAGTGATTGGACAACCAATCCTGGAAAACCCTTTTATAAATCTCCTATAGTATCCTACTAAACCCATAAAGGATCTGATATCTGAAACATCCTTTGGGGTAGGTAATTCCATGATGGATCTAATCTTGTTAGGGTCTACTACTACCCCTTCTTCAGATATGACATGGCCCAAGTAATGTATTTGCTTCTGGAAAAAGTCACACTTGCTAAATTTGGCATAGAGTTGATGCTCTCTTAGCACTTGAAGTACAAGTCTAAGATGTTCCACATGTTCCTCTCTATTCCTGGAGTATATTAAGATATCATCGATAAAAACCAATACAAGTTTGTCTAGGAATTTGATTAGTACATTGTTCATCAAGCACATAAAAGTGGTAGGGGCATTGGTTAATCCAAATGGTACTACCACAAATTTGTAGTGACCATATCTTGTCCTGAAGGTGGTTTTGTGGATGTCTTCATCCTTGATTCGGACTTGATGGTACCCAAATCTCAAGTCAATCTTTGAGAAAATGGAAGCACCCCCCAATTGATCGAACAAATCATCGATTCTGGGTAAGGGGTATTTGCTCTTTATGGTTACCTTATTGAGTTGTTTATAATCTATGCACAATCGAAGTGTACCATCTTTCTTCTTCACAAACAAAACTGGTGCCCCCCATGGAGACACACTGGGCCGGATGTAGCCTTTGTACATCATTTCCTTTAGTTGTAGTTTGAGATCAACTAGCTTAGGTGTACTCATCCTATAGGGTGTCCTAGATACTGGCACTACTCCTGGTGCGAGTTCTATTAAGAAGTCAATGTCCCTTCTCGGAGGTAGACCTGATACCTCTTTTGGAAACACATATCTATAGTCTCTTAGTATGGGATGGTATTCTAAGCTTGGTCTATCATCTCCAACAGGTTCTGACACCTGTATTTCATATAGAGGACATCCCTTTCTGCAATACTTTTTCATTTGAAGGGTCGATATTCGTCTCACCGAGACAAGTTTCTGGATCCCTTGGAGGGTTATCCTTCTCCCCTCTTCATTTACACATTCTAGGCTTTTATGATAACAATCCAACTTAGTTTTATATGCAGCTAGCTAGTCCATACCAATCAACAGGTCATACGATCCTAGGGGTAGTATGTTAAGGGTAGCTTGGGTGGGCAATCCATCCATAATGAATTGGCAGGCTGGTATGAACTCCGCTATTTTCCTTTTGGTACCAGTGGCTAATTGTACCAACCATGGTTTAGTATGTCTATGTGGATGTAGTTTACACTTATCAACGGTTTGAGGGGCCACATAACTCAAATTTGAACCAGGGTCAATTAAAATAGATACTAGATGGTTGGCAATCATACCTTCCATATCCACCACTGAGGCTTGGTGGTCGGCTTGTTTATTATCCACGACTGCATAAATTCGTGGCATACTCTTGGCCATGTAATTGATGGTGATAGCCTCTTAGACGTTGTAAATCCTTATATTGTTTTGTAGTCGGTGCAGACAGTCCCTCAGTAGATATTATTCTCCACAACCCCAACATTTCAAGGGTTCTTTCTTTAGGTTGTCAGTCTTTCCCGAGGTTGATCCAAAAGGTTTATTTCTGCTCTGGGAGGGGAAGTTCTGCTGATGTACACTTCGGGTAGGAAAGCTCATCCTTGAATCCTTCTTATAATTTTTAAATCTTGGGGATTTGAACCCCTTTTTCTGGAACCCCAAACTATTCTTCTGCTTCCAACCATCGCGAGGTTCTATTTGAGGCCCAAACTATTCATAACAATATCTTTCCCTCCAGATAGTGTCTTCTAGGGTCTTTGGCTCATCAAACTCAATTATGTTTTGGTAGGTCTTAGGTAACTCACTGATGAATCGTTGCACCTTTTCCTTTTCTGCTTTTATGTAGGGTACATACCTTAACAACTCAAGGAATCTGCTGACATATTCCTCTATGGTGAGTTGTCCCAACTTGAGTTCATAGAACTCTTTAGTTTTCTCATAGAAATATTTTTCCAACAGATACTTCTTCCTGAAATGTTTCTCAAACTGTTTCCAGGATAGGTCCTCTTCATGGATTCCTTTCACATTCTTAAGGTCTTCCCACCAAATGGAAGCCTTTCTATTCAGGTTGAAAGTGGCTACTCGAGCCTTCAAGTTTTCATTAGAAATCATGGACTCTGAAATACTTCTTCAGTCCAAGCAGCCAAGCCTCCGCCTCCTCTCCTTTCTTAATCTCACCGTCGAAAGAGGGTGGTTTGGACTTCCTGAATTCTTCGGGATTATGACTTTTGGAATGCTTTTATTTCTTTCTTTTCCTTTAAGAGTGTGAACTAGTTATACTACTAGAAGATCCCTCTGAGTCGTCAGTTTCCTTCCTAGAGGATTCATTCAACGCTTGTCCCATGTCTCCAGGTTGGACCTTTCTCGAGGTACTCCTCCCAGTGTGGCCACTTAAAGGACCACGCTTATGTATCTCAGGTGGACTTCGACTCCTCTTTGTTTGTCGTCGGTCCACATGACTGGTGTTAGGTCCATGTTGTAGTTGTCTCTGTATGTCGGATAAAATCTACAGCAAGACTGAATTAATTTTCGTTTTCTTCTTTTGCTCTTTTATCAATCTGTTGGCCTTATAGCTCTGTAATTCAGCCATGAGACTCCTCACAGTCTCAGCCTGGTCTGGAGGGGTCTCTACCACCCTCCTCTCGTCAGACTCTTCGTCTCTATTGTGGGATCCATCCCCCACTTCGTGGCGCGTCACCATTCTATATGATTGCATTTTCTTGCGGTTGATCAACCACTTGAGTGCAGACAAAACACTTTCTATTAGCTAACATTATATTAGTTCATAACCAAGACATAATCCATATTTCTTAAATACATACACACATGGCAATAAGCTGTCATTCCTTTCTATAATAAGGAAGGGAGTAAGGTAGGGTGTTGCCCCTTTAATGTGGTTTTTACGCAGCTCGTCCATGATCCCAAACAGGTCGAGTGTTGTAACCATGCTCTGATACCAATTTGTAACACACCCGCCCCCTTAAACACTCTTTTATAGTAGGGCGGGGCATAATAATTTTCATTTTTGTTTTCCCTCCAACTATCTCATCTCGAGTCATATCTAGGGTCCTAGCCCGAGGGGGAAGGTCCAGTCATCAACCTTTCCAACATATGGCATAATCATCGTCTAATCCATTGGTTGAGGAAAGTTTCGGCATTCGGGGTTCGTGGCCACTTTAAATCACAATCCTCCTGAAACACGAACTCCAATTTCATAGATTGAATGACCGAGGGGAGTCCCGTAGGATCCATAGATCCACGGTCTAGATCACTTCACGACTTCGGCTTCAGAAGACTTGGGAGCACTAAAACGCAATCTCCCCGATGCACGAACTTCGATCTCGTAGATCCAATGGTTAAGGCGGGTCCCGGAATATCCTTGGATCTATAGTCCAGATCACATTGTGACTTTGGGTTTCAGAGGTTTAGTCGCACCAACGTGCGATTCTCCCAATGTGCAAACTCCGATCTCGTCGATCCGACGGTCAAGGTGGGTCCCGATAGATCCTTCGATCTATGGTCCAAATCACACTGCGACTTCAGGTTTTAGATGGGTTCAGGGGTTAACTCCTGTGCTCTTGCCCGTGGCAAACGACCATGACGGCCCTATGTTTCCTCCGAACAGATCACATCTTTTTGTCTTTCAGACAAGGACATATCTTCCCTTCCGAGACCTTCGCATTACCATTTTCCCAAGCTTTACCCTGAACGAGTTAGAGACTTGGGTCTGGCAACTCACACGACAAAGGGGTCTAGGAGAGGTATCCTCTTCAGATGGGTAGTTTCAGATCGACACGATATATTCTATCTCGACCATGAAACATCTTATGCCCTGGAAAGCCTCCAGAGTTAAGCTGGGCATACCGTCTATTAGCGAGAAGTGTGAGTTCACAAGGGGATGGAAGCATACACATAACATAACCATTTCACACAGAAGGCGTTTATGAATGCATATATATACATGTATATCTAAGACCAAGAAATCATATACATATATAAGACCAAGAAATCAATCATCATTCTAATTCAACAATTGAACTAGGGAAAAGACTTATCAGAACCAGTCAACATGAAGCGACTACTGCAAGGGGTGTTCGTTTCCACCCAACCCTAGGCTCAGTCACTCCAAATGGATTTGCTACTAGCCACCCTCGAGCTAGACCACGATGCTCTGCAACACAACCTTTCTTCTTGCTCAACCACAATAGGGACACCAGTTACTCTCCTCTTCTCGCAGGATCCTGGCAATGGTTTACACGATACCAAGAAAGGAGGACTAGCCTCATTTATCAGCTTGTATCATAACCTCTTATGCCATTTCTTGTATCCAAAACGCTTAGTTTTCAGTTCTTCCTTGAATCCTCCAAGATTCACTTTCCATCTTTGCACTCTTCGCAGGTGTGTTTTTCCTCTGCCTGCCACACCTTCCTTTCTCGCCTCTTTCAACAAGGTCATGTGTGGCTCGAATTCCCAGTCCGTGGCCAGGTTTGGAAGCCTTACAGATGAGTGTTATGCCCCATCCCTTCATTAACTCTTGAGGAGGTCTTCCCACCCACCGGCCTGAATGTAATTCATTTTTGGGTCAGAGGATGGTTCTGGTCCTGAGCAATTAATTCCAGTAAGCATTGGTTTGGTGAAGGTTAACGCAACCATTCCTAGTCCCCTTCACCCTCACTTTGTGTAGCATTCATGGTCTTTCCAAGTACACCCCCCCCTTTCCAGTAGTCATGCAACACTTGTCCATTTTCTTAGTAAATAATTAGGTTCGCATTCGTTTACCTTTCAAACAAACGTCCATCGAATCAATATTCACACACTTAAAGTTTGCCATAGTCTCTTGGCCATTTATAGTTATATTTACAAGCTGGGGGAAACAGGGTGTTACACCCTCATGCACTTTGTACTATGGATCTCATATGAACCAGTGGTTTCCACCCTCTAATTGAATTGTACCAATGCCCAATGAAATTGTCCTAATACATAACAACAACCCTTCTTTCCCTTATATTCCAATAGTCTTTGAGAGATTAGAAACACCAATTGAGGTTGATTTAGTGATGAACAGATATTTCACGACTTCTAACATCACATCCTCCCATCACATGTCCACTTATCCACTTATGTTTACCCCTAGTAGAAGACCTTTTGAAATATTTATTTTCCATCCAAAAATAAAATCCCCTCATCTTTAAACAACATAACTACCTTGATTCACCTCGATGTTTCCTTTCCCAACTTTGAAGGTATACTAATATACTTTCTTTACACACCATGCACCTAATACTCCTCTCTGTAATGAACCTATCCATGTTTCAAATTAGAGGTCCTAATTGCAAGTTAGGTGGTTATGGGGCCCTTTTTCCCATAGATTTAGTACTTTACAACATTGTCAACTATCATAACTTTCTAGTTCGTCTTATCTGTTTGTCTTAATTTATAATCTTGGCATGGTTACGTTTCTATGAGTGTTGCAGGTAGCTATATTTTAATGTCTCCCTTTATTTCTATTTTAATAATATGCTCATTTTACGAGTAGCCTTGATGGTGTCACCAAAAGAAGGTGCTCTGTCACGTTGGAACTAAATGAAGGGCCCATCATGATTAAGGACACCAGGCGTTGAACACCTTACCCTTATAAATTTGGTTTGGTACTTGAAAGTTGGTAACATCAAGTAAAATTATGTGTTTAATGGTGTCACCAACCAAA
>SNQJ01S0205218.1:4266-20762 GCA_010110895.2 Picea sitchensis | reverse complement strand
CACCCCATGATAAGCAAGGGGCTGATGATTTCATGTATTCATTTATAGATAATCAAGAGGATGAGTGTACAAATCAGTTTGTCGAAGAACATGTTGATGTTCCAAGTTTGTTCTTGTTAGATGACCTTGCATATGTCAGTGATCTGCCTGTATATGACGAGTATGAAGATGATTATAATATTGAATATGTTCTTTTTCAGTAGTGTAGTGAGATAAATCAACCTACTTATCATAGTTATAAAGAGCAAAGTATTGGGTCAGTTGAAGAAAATTCTCTACCTTTGTGCTTTGCTGCATTTAAATTGTTGAAAGAAAATTCTAAGATCATTGTGGAGGCAAATGAATTTGTGTTGATGCAAAATCAAAATAAATCAATGGAACAAATAAATAAGATGTTGCAACATTCTTCTCATGTGTTTTCCATCGGTTCAGAGGTGCAGTCATTAGTTGAAGATGAAATTGAAAATGAGCATGTTCAGAAACATGCGCACAATAAAGAGACCGGAGAAAGTATCGAATCAGGTGAGACAACCTTACCACTGTGTTTTGCTTCTTTCAAATTGTTGAAGAAAAATATTTGTAATGTCTCAAGTCAAAAATCCACCAGACATGATGGTGAATACAAAGAGAGAAGTAGATTGGCTAGCAATGATAACCATATTGATGATCACATGAAAAGTTATTTTAGCTCAAATCTGCAGCCTATGCTCAACTATCAGCCTGAAAAAGAAGAAGAAGATGCTCAAGAGATTGTTGTTCAAGGCCATTACCATTCGCTTGAAACAAATATGGATATTCAACAATGTTTCCAGCATGACGAAGTGTTTCAAAGTTGTCTTCCTTCCCCTAAGAATGACATACTGGTTCAATTTCTAAACAACATAGACACATATGAGGGTTTTGGAGATACATCCATAAGATCTCTAAACTATGAAATAATTCATGATGTCATCTTTTCACATTTGCAAGAATATTATGAGCAGGAAATTATTTCTATTAATTCATTTGAAAGTCAAAATGGAAATCCTCAAACAAATTTCCAGAAGTTTAATGAAACCAAATCAGAATTGTTTGATGAACAAGAGGATAGCCTTGATGCACATAATATGGTTGTCATATTTGAATATGTTCAAGAATGTATGAATGTTTTTCTTGAGATGCATGGAGAAGTAGACAAACCTATTGCTTCCATTTCATTTGAAAATGTTCTCAAAACAGAGGAAATAGAGCAAGAACAACAAACACATACGAAAGAGTCTTGTATTTTTGTTTTTGCTCTCCAAGAAGAAATTATTTTTCATGGTTTTCAAGATCCGGTGGCCATCCTATTACATTTATCAGTGAAGGAGGAGTTTGTTTCATTCATAAACTCAGATTTTGGATTCAAATTTTGTTTTCAGCTGCCATCTTTTACATTTGTCTGCCTTCTTAAGAAAGATACGAGCAGAGAAAAATCAGGAAGCCAATTTCTTGATTGGTTTCATTGGCATTTTAGCATCACTTGATTGAGTATTCATTTCAACATTTTAGGGTAGGCATGAATGTACGAATAAGCTTGTTGGACAAGCATTTTTCAGTTTATATTTCTAGTATTGTGTACAGTCAGTTTTAGCAGTATATTCAATGTTCAATATCCAGTTGAGAGCAATGTCTAGAGTTTGGACTTCAGCAGACACTGGTGATATGGTAGGAGAAATGTACACACACATGTTTTGGGATCAGTCCAATGGATCAGACACTCTTTGCTACCTCACAGGGAGGATAGCATCCCCAGTTGGAGCCTATGTTATCACCATAACAAGTTTCAGACAGGATCCAAGTCTCGAAAATTTAGCAAGAGCTACATCGTCGCAGAAGCATGATAGTTTGGAGAATTGATAATTTAGAGGACCAGGACATATCTGGTGGCGTATGGACGAATATAGTGGAGGCACAAAAGGTATAAATCGATAGACCGTCGATTGTAAAATGGACTAGATCAACGGCTGGGGGCCATATTGGGTGGTGAACTTGCACGAGACTTAACCATCTAAAGGCGGATCGGGGAAAACCATTGTGGTTTTTAAAATGGACGCGCGATGCCTCCAAAGATACATCGGGGCGAAAGGCGGGTTGCCTAAAATCACTTTCGCAAAATCCCCGATGTCACATGTTTCAATACGTTAAATCAACCACTCGTGGGGCGGGTGATGACTGGTCGAAATCACCTCGTTTCACTCGTTCAATACTTCATAACCTTATGATGTCAGGTGAACGCTGCCATATAACGAACTTGAAAGATAATCATTTGAAATGAATTAGCCAAGCGTGGTAAACCAACGTACCTGTAAGTGACTCTATCAATGATTCATGATTGGAACTCTATAACTACCGATTCTCAAGTATGAGGGTATCATCTCATCCTGAAGATTGACTATCTAATTTCTGAAAGGAACATCTTGGTGTCCATGATACTGGGATACATGGACAAGGCCAATCAAGTCATATCTAGTCAAACAAGTCATTCAAGTAACATGGCGTGTTTATCTACTGGTAAGAAGGAAAGGGAAATTTCACGTATATTAGCAACTAAAATACACACGGAACCTGCTATAGACCTAGGATTAGAAGTTAGGCTAAATCCCATCATGAAGGGCCTAATCATCAACATGCCATCTGTGAAAAAGATATAGAGCAAATGGAAGAAGACATAAAACATGGCCGAAACGACTGAAAGCATTGTGGAGAATAAACTGGTCTGGTTGGTCACTCTAGAGAAGGAGACTGTTGAGCTGAAACAAATTCTCAGACTGGAATGAGTACATATCAACATGTTTTGGACATATGGTGGTCGAAGAAAAGGGCCTAGATATGATGAACTTGTTCCTAACGGTCCCTTTAAAATAGGATAACGGTTATTATAAATCATTCCTCCTTATAACTCATCTCTAATTTTAGAATTACAAGAAGTCTGAACGTTTTGAATTCCACAATAAATTCCTCTATATATATTATCTCGAGGATATAGAAAGGCATGGAGAGAAGAGGAGCCTGCCCTTTGTGCAGGAAGACTTTTGTAAATTTTGGGGCGAGAATGAATATATAAATGCAGAGGTAGATTTTGGATTGTTTATGAAAATATTCTAACTAGAAGTGATATGAGTCTTGTATTCCCCTCATAGTATGTATTTCCTGTAAAGCATATATTTCATTTACACTTCCTTCTGTCTAAATTGGAGATTTAGAGGCCCATAATTCATTATTTGATGCTCTTGACTTAGCAACTTAGAATGTGTTTCTTTCTTCTTAACTTATTCGGAATTCATCTCTGTAATGCTCTAATATAGTTATGTGTTTCTTTTTCTTCTGATGTCATGCAAAATTTTCAGATATAAACTCAAACTCACTGCATGATTTAGCCTTTTCCTCTGAATAGTTCTCAGGTTCGATAATGTGTTCTATTTATTCCAGATCCCATAGCCCAAATGTATCTTCTTTTTTCCAGTAATTTTATTAAAATTCCCAAAACAAACCAAATCTAGCCATCGATTTCCATAGATATACCCAGTGACACGAGAGAGCCCTCTCTGAGTTGAGCAGGCTAGTGCATCATCTCTAAAGTTGGTTGAAACAGTTACCTCTGTCGTTTGTCTATTCAACAAGACAACATTTATATAGTGCTAACAAAACCAACCATGATTTTCCACGTTTCTTCCTTTGTAAAACACATGTTTCAACAATTTGTGGTGAAACATAGTTAAATTTAGAACCAAGGTGACTCAAAATAGAAATGGGTTATTTGGAAATTATACCTTCCAGCTCCACCACATAAGCTAGGTGGTCTGCTTGCCAATTCTCAACAACTACATAAATGCTTGGCACACTCCTGGCCACACCATTGACTGTAGTAGCCTCTTGGACATTGTAAACCCTTTTGTTTTCATGTTGTTTGTGAGGGAAATATCTCAACAGATGTTCCTCTCCACGACCCCAACACTGTAGAAGTCCTTTCTTTTTCTCCTCTACTTTCTCTCTTACCTCTTGTGTTGGCCTATTGCCACTATGTGATCAAAAGTTATGCTAGCGCATACTTATACTCGAATGACCACAAATTTATTTGGATTATTATATTGGAATGGTTTAAATCCCTTCCTATGAAATCAAGGTTTATCATCTCTCTTCCAATCCTTAAGAGGCTCATGCCTATGGTTGGATTGGTCATACCAACACTTATCATTTCTAATAGTGTCTTGCAAAGTATTATGCTCATCAAACTCAATCCTATCCTGATAGGATTGTGGTAACCCACTAAGGAAGCATTGTATCCTTGTTTTATAACCCTTGAGGTAAGGAACATACCTCAACAAGTCCAACAACCTCTTGGCATAATCATTCATGGTAAGTTTCCCGAACTTGTGTTCATGGAACTCCTTAATCTTACCATCATAACACTTCTCTGATAGATATGACTTCCTAAAATATTTCTCAAACTTCTTCTAGGTCATATTTCTTTCCTTCAACCCCTTAAATTCCTCAAGGCCCTCCCACCATATATAAGCTCCTCCATTTAGATTGAAAATGGTTGTCTTTTCCTTTGTAATTTTTGAGTAATAGTCCACTCAAAAATACCTTCTTAATCCCAACAATGAAGCCTTGACTTATTCTCCTTTCTTGATTTCTCCATCAAAGGTAGGTGGCATAGCCTTCTTGAACTCTTCTGTCATAGAACTTTGTGAATGCCTCTTCTTCTTCTTCTTGGGAGCACTTGAACTAGTGTCATTGATGGACAATTCCTCTATAGTGGTCTTCCCACTAGATGACTATGTGGAAGTATCCCCACTAGTTCTACTTCTCTTAGAATATCAATGTCTTTTCTTGGAAGAACTCCTTCCCACATTACAGTGAGTTGGTCCATGCTTGGGGGCATATGAAGGGCTCTTCAATTTCTCTGACTGTTGTAGTCCTACATTACTAATGGTTGGACCTTGTTGTAAATGCTCTAAATCTCAGACATACTCTGCAGTAATATTGCATTCAACTTTGTCTTCTTGGCCTAAGCTCTCATGAGCCTTTCATTATCTTCTTTTAGACTCCTTACTTTGGCTATCAAATTTGGAGGGGTGATCCAAGAGGATCCAGAATGCTAAAAATTTGATCATCTCAAATTCTCATGAAAATGAATCCACTGCGTAAATCTCGATGAGAGATTTCCAACGACGAATGAATCGCCTCAAACACATGTCGTATGAGGAAGTTATGGATTTTAAAAATTTTGGTAAAAATAAGCAGAAGGAAAAATGGGGTTGCCATGTGGTAGGCCCACAGGATTCCATGTGGCCATCCATATAGTTGAGTTGGCAGTATGATGTCAACATGGTGACATGGTAGCAAAATAAAGTGACACATGTCACCCAGATTCGACTGATTTGGCACCCAATTGAACCAATAAAAATGTGCCATGTATCATTCGTACAATCCACGTGGCACCACTGCAAAGGGTGACACGTGGCAGGTCGTAAGTGACGTGGAATCCAGGTGGAAGATCCATACAGGTATAGTCAAGCTAATGTGGTGTGATGTGGCGACCATATGGTGACTTGGCAGGTGTCGTGGAAACCGTACAACATGTAAACCAACTAGTGATCGACATATGGCACCTTCAAGAAGCCAAAGGAGGGTTGTTGGTCAAGAGTTGTTGGGCTCGATAGGAATATTAGAATCTGTGACCTCTAGGGGAATATTCGAGGATATTCCAATGACTTAGTAATATGCTCCTACCAATGCACAACAATTATTGCTTTTTATAACAAATAAACAAATATTTATTTAAGTTGTAACAAATGTAGCTCGGGTATATAGGCGGTCGAGTGGCTGACCTAGCCCTATATAAACCTAGCACCGAAACTATGCACGTTAATGGATTTGCATGCTAATTTGTAGAGGAGATGCATCAAATTTTGTTCGAAGTTCATATTTTCCTCATTTTTCGTGCAAGAGGTGTTCCTATTTTAGATTTGTTTTGTTTTGCGTGCTATAGAGTTCTTTGATAAAAGTATAGAGTGTTTGCACTCATTTTTCTCAAAATTTCGGGAGGAATTTGATGGTGATGTTAGTTCTATGCTAAAGTATTGTGTACAAAGATCTTAGTCTAGTTTTTCATGTGTGAGACCCATAGTCTCATTATGTGTGAAAAAGGGGGTCTTTAAGCACCTATTCAGAACACAGTCAAGGTTATACTCATTTTTCTCATAATTTTGAGAGGAATCCAGTGGTAACCTATGTTTCTGGATTTGAGTTGTAGAATTGAAGGGTGTCTTCAAATTTTCCATTGTAAGTCATCATTGTATCAGGTATTTGAGCATTAATAGAGTGGTCTCATTGTTTGGAAGAAAACCCAAAGACGTAACCCAAGATGGGTGAACTCTGTTGTCAAACTGTGTAATGAGTCTTGTTATTTGTTGTCTCTATTTATCTCTATTTTGTCATTCGTGTTTCCAAAATTTATTATCAGTTCATGAAGTTTAAGGATTGAAGGGTGTCTTCAAATTTTCCATTGTAAGTCATCGTTGTATCAGGTATTTGAGCATTAATAGAGAGATCTCATTGTTTGGAAGCAAACCCAGAGACGTAGCCCAAGATGGGTGAACTCTGTTACCAAACTGTGTAATGAGTCTTGTTATTTGTTGTCTCTATTTATCTCTATTTTGTCATTCGGGTTTCCACAAGTTATTATCAGTTAATGAAGTCTAAGGATAAATAATCATTTTCACATGTTATTTTACAAATAGTCATGATGATCTTAAATTCCCGAATCTGGTCGGATGTTTAGTGTCTTCTTAAGAACTGATTGACATCTAAGGATTTTTGGATAATGTTGGTATTGGAGCTAGTTTGACGTGTATTTGCAAGTGAATGCTTATGAGGTCCAAACTCAAGCTTGGTGTAGGATCATTTGAAGAGTACATTCTTGAGATTGGTTCGAGACGTGCATTTCGAAAGCAAGAAATGGATTCAACAAAATATAGGGATTCTTCTAATCCAAATCCTTTTGGTACTGAAGAGGCATTATTTTCTGTGTTCATGGCAATGAATTCCATGGTGGAAGAAATGTATGAGGATCGAAAGAAGGTCAAGGAAACTGGTGATAAAAGAAAAGAAAAGACACATAAATTCGAGAAACAATTGAAGGGAAAAGAAGAAGAGAAGCCTCCATGTTCTCATTGCAAGAAGAATGGACATGAGAAGGAAACGGGTTGGAAGTTGCATCCAGAGAGGCTACCAAATAAGTTCAAGGACAAGGGTAAACATAAGGCCACAACCATAGTTCAGGATCTTGGATCATATTTTAAAGTTACATTTATGGGTGTTAAAGGTATATTTTTTATTGCTAGTTCTAGTTCACATACTTATTCTTCAAAGGATATTTTAATCCATTATGGAAGGTGAAGAAATGATATGTTTCATTTACGAGTTATCTCAAATCATACTAAGATTGATACACTTGTTGATAGTGGATCACAAGTGAATCTTATTTTAGAGCAAGTTGTTTAGAATTTGGGAGGCCTCATCTGAGACCGTATCCTTTGGGTTGGATTTGTGATAATGCTCAGTTACAGGTAACTAAGTAATGTAAGTTACGGTTTGTGATCACAACAGTTTCATTGATGAGGTAGAGTTAGACGTGTTTCCACTTGACATTTGCAGGATGGTTTTGGGAAGTCCATACTTGTATGGCATGAAGGCCAATTTCTACAGGAAACAAAACAAGTATCATATTTTCAAGGATGGGATTGAGTTCATTGTGAGAGATCATCATATGAAGAATAATTTGACAGTTGTCACTGCAGGGCACGTGAAAATGCTAGTTAATGATAGTATCTAGGATACATATTTACAACCTATAGTTGAAAGTAAAAAAGGTCCTTTGGTTGATGTTATTCTCGTTAAGAAGGACAAATATGTTGATGGTTTATTCTCTTTATCATCTTTATATTCAATTTTGCTGTTTAGTTTAGTACTAATTAGTGGAGTATGTTTAGTAGCGGAAACAATGAATGAAGAAGTTTATGAATTTAAGGGAATGGTTAACTTGGTCAACAATGTTATTTCAGTCTTCGTTATTATTTTGATACTGGATAATGAGCAGGAAGGATGGATGATACTGGATAAGTGAGGTGGAAGTATCCTCACTTCATTTCTGAATGATCCATACTTTTGGAGGTCCAAAAGTTCTTTAGTGGGGAGGTGTGATCCAGGAGGATCCAAAATGCTCAAAACATGATCATGAAAATGATTCCATTTCGTAGAGCTTAGAGAGAGATTTACAACGGTGCGTGCATCACCTAAAATGGACGTCGTATGAGGAAGTTATGGATTTTCAAAGTTTTAGTAAAAATAGGGAAGAAGGAAAAATGGGGTTGCCATGTGGCCATCCATACAACTAAGTTGACAATAACACATGAAAAGATGACATCAACATGGTGACATGGAAACACGATAGAGTGACACATGTCACTCAGATTCAGTTGATTTGGCACCCAGTTGGACCAATGAAAATGTTCCTTGTTTCATCCATATAGTCCACATGGCACCACTGCAAAGGGTGGCACATGGCAAATCGTAAGTGATGTAGTGTCCAGGTGGTAGATCCATACAGGTACAATCAAGATGATGTGGTGTGACATGCAAGTGATGTGGTGACCATACGGTGACTGGGGAGGTGTCGTGGAAACCGTACAACACATGGACCAGCTAACAATCGACACATGACACCTTCGAGAAGCCCAAGGAGGGTTGTAGATCAAAAGTTGTTGGGATTGGCAGGAATAGAACCCGTGACCTCTAGGGGAATATTCCAAAATATTCCAATGAATTAGTAATATGCGCCTACCAATGAACAATGGTTATTGCTTGTTATAACAAATAAACAAATATTTATTTAAATTGTAACAATTGCAGCCCGAGTATATAGGGGGTCGGGTCACTGACCTAGCCCTATATAAAACTAGCACTAAACCTATGCACAGTAATGGAAATGTGTGTCATTTTATAGAGGAAATGCATCGAAGTTTGTGCCAAGTGAAAATTTTCCTTGTTTTACGTGCAAGAGGTGTTCCTATTTTAGATTTGCCTCATTTTTCATGCTAGAGTTCTTTGAGAAAAGTATAGTGAATAAACAAATTTTTTTCAAAATTTCGAGAAGAATCTGATGGTGATGTTAGTTCTATGCTAAATTTTTGTGTATGTAGATCTTAGTCTAGTTTTTCATATATGAGACCATAGTCTCATTATGCATGCAAAAGGGGGTCTTTAAGCACATGTTCAGAACATATTCAAGTTTATATTCAGTTTTTTGCAAATTTTCTAGAGGAATTTAGTGGTAACCTCTGTTTCTGGGTTTGAGCAACATAATTGAAGGGTTTCTTCAAATTTACCATTTCAATTCATCCTTGTATCAATCATTTTAGCATTAATAGAGCGGTCTCACTATTTGAAAGCGGACCCAGAGAAGTAGTCCAAGATGGGTGAACTTCGTTATCAAAATGTGTAATGAGCCTTGTTATTTGTTGTCTCTATTTCTCTCTATTTTGGCATTCTTATTTCTGTAATTTATTATCAGTTAATGAAGTTTATTTATAAATAAGTGTTTTCACATATTATTTTCAAATAGTTATGAAAATCTTAAATTCTCGAATCTGGTCGAATGTTTAGTGTTTTCTTAAGAACTAATTGACATGTAAGGATTTTTGAATCAAGGGGTTTCTCTAGCCATTCTTCCATCAGATTCTTCATCTTGGAAATGTGAGGTATCTTCCATACTATGTTACACCATTCACTTATGTTTCATTTTCAATACATTCTATGTGTTGAAACATTAAAACACTATTAGCATTGCATTTCAAAATTATTGGCATAAAATTCTTGGCCTTGTCAAACATCAGTCTCTTAAACAATCCCAAACCAAGACTCCATTCATGCTCATCAATCCTATCAAAATTGTTGTTAATACTCATTAACACAGTTAAATCATTCAAAAATAGAGCATATACTTTCATCATGTAAAGTTTTCTTAATCATTCATTCAGCCTTGGTGACCCATTCAATCCTAGAGTTTGAGCACCGCTCTAATACCACTCTGTTACACACTTGACCCCTAAACCCTACTCAGGTGGGTGGGATGTCAAAATTCCTCTTCCACTAAGCTTTAAGTCTTGGGTTTATATCCCATATTCGACCTATGTCCTGCGTGGCACACACGTGGACATCCTCTTCATCATTTGCATCAAAATGCATAGTTGTGTGTGTGATGTAGCTGTGAAAAGCCATTATACTCATCGTCCTTTCTCTCTCAAGAAAATCCTTTGGAAAAAAAGTAATTACACATACCAGGAAATAAATTCCCTAATCAAATGGCTCGAACTCACTCAGATCATCCTGATCAATGGCTAGTGGCGGGTTGGGCTCTCTTCCCATCAAGAAACAGGCTACACAACCCATAATCCAATTCCCTATCAAACCTCTATGACAACTTCTTTCCTGACAGATCCAACAGTCTTTGAGTTGGGAAATCAATGGCCCCAATTCATTTGACACTTTAAACTTGTGCAATGGATAAAGCCTCACCTGTTCTACACCCGATACTTGGTAGGTGGGGTCCATTGGAAAATACTACGACTATGATATTATTGGGCTGCCTCAACCACAGATCAACAATCTCCTCACATTCAAGCCTCCACCATTGGAAAATTCCCACTCTACATGATCATGAGACTTTCTCAAATGGCCCTTCCTAAACGACCCTTCCCAAATGAGAACATTCCAATGAATCTGACGATCATCGAACCATCACATCCAATGGTCAGAGATCTATTAGATCTCACACCTACTCGTCTTAACCGACACCACCACTTCGATGAGGTTCTTCCTACGATGTGGATCGTTACTATATCCAATGGACCAAATCTCATCATCTTCAACACAGATAAATCTATGGCTCTCCTCACTCTTAGACTTTCGGCATCAGAATTTCATCATCGAAAACTCCTTCTACTCCTTTTCTGAGACCTTCCCAAACTCATATCTTCCGACACACTTGTCGGCTTAGCGATCAAAGGATCTATGGTCAAGATCTCATGGACACATCCTCTGTTACATCAGTGACTCACATCGTCTCAAAACTTCCCCATTGAAAATTCACTATGGTTACATCCTTTGGGTTATCTTGAGGCCTTCACCTTCCGATAGACTTCCTCTGAAGCTTGGATCTCCAACAAACGGTAAAGATCCGATCTCCTCGCTGAATCGACGACTGTCGTTTCGTGTGGGTTTAAAAAAACATTTCAACAAGGATAAGGGTTATTTATGAACCTATTAGGCCCATGACCTTTCCTTGCACCTTCCTACATGAGTTTAAACTCTACTCTCTAAGGATTTCTATCCACTTCCCCAATAAGAAAGAGTCCTTCTGCTCAGACGCCCAATTGAATATTCTTATATCCTACAAACTTTCCATTCAAGGGATAGGGGTAAACAAAGATTTATAGGTATTTACTACCCTCCCATGCACAATTATCACAATTACTTCATTTTAAACTCATATTTAACAGTCATTCATCATATTCAGACTATTAACATGAACATAATATAGTTTATAACCATTAATAAACATTCAATGGATTTTCAAAGAAAACACTTATATATTCAATGATGTCTTCAACCAACCAACCGACTCAGGGTGAATGCCTCTCCACCCAAATGTAAGCTATCCTGCACTTTTTTCTTTCTACAACAAGCCACCCCAATGCCAGGACATGATACCACCATGGGACTCTCAAAGGTTGTACAGGTTACAAAATGGATAAAAAATGTTTCTCTCGTTCACTCCACTAACAAGAGTAGAAGTACCCTCTTCCCACAGATCTCAGGGCCTCCACAAGTTTATCAAGTGCCTTTCTAGTTGGATTTCCTCCACACAAGGGATCCCCTTCTCCACTACACCATCCCTCAGAGACCTCTCTACAATTCAAATTCAATTGAATGAATTTGATTTATTAAATCATCAACCTAGGGAGCTCGTAAGCTTCTAAGATGCCATCAAAATATATGCAAGATTAAGCCACTAATTCTAAACTAAGCAATTTAATTCCACAGTAATAATCTTAATCACCCTTAATATTTAACCCTTAGTTCCACATATTTTATCATTCTAATTATGTGGCCTACAGATTTCACCATTTGGTTATGTCAGTCAAAATATGATGTTGTACTATATGTAAAATACTGAATTGAAATAACTCACACAACTAAAATAAATTCTCCTTAATCCCACATAATTTACTACTTTTGTTCCATAGTACAGCTGGAATAAATTCACACGATTGAAAAGGAATATCACACAATTTAAATAAAACTAATTGGGCAGCGTATATCAGAGAGAGGGGGCCCTTCCTCTCTTGGCATATACTGCCAAGAAGGACTACAATAAAGAACTCTTGATCTGCAACAATAGACTCTTTATTCCAACATCCAAATGATTACAATCGACTCCTTTACTAATGAATTGAACTCATGAACTGCTGAACTATTGAGATGAATGACATCCTCCCATATTTATATATTTACCTTCTCCTTCATAAAATTAAAAGGAGTTACAACAACATAGGATTAGATCCTAAACAAGTGGATCTACAACCAACAAATCCTAGATCCTAAAGATGTGGATCTTCTCCACCAAATATTGGATTTGATCTAAGATAATTTGGAGATAATAATAACATATTTCATGATCCATGTGCTCAAATAGTAATTTAGGAAATCACAATATATGCTCTAAATAATCATTAAAACATGGGAAATCAATCACTTTAGTGTAGGTATTGCACATGAAGCTCATGTAAGGTAGAAATGAACAAATAAAGGAATAGGAGTGATGAAGGGAATGATAATGAAGGGGAAAAGTGAATGAAATATGGCTAAATGGCATCATAGAATATATTATTTTTTAGGCCCAAAATATCACCCATACTCAAGTCATTGCATGTCCTCATGCAATCAAAGATACTTAGGAGGTAGTGTCTATATGATACAATACCTACTTAGTTTTTTCAAAGTCATTGATGCCACAGGGAGATGGATAAGATGGATATAATGAAATGTAATGTGTAATGAAATGGAGTGTAAGGGAATGCAGTAATGGGAAATATGGAAATCTTCATGTGCATGAATTCCCAAGTTTATAACTACCTAGAGATAAATATTGGTTTACCCAACTTTACTTCTCCTGATGGATGTTGGTTTGAGAGACAAATGTTGAACTCTGGCTTGCTTGATGAAGAATGTTGATGACGTTGATGATGTTGAAGAGTACTGCTATTGAATAAGATAATTGATGTTGATGTTGAAAGTGAATTTGAATCTGCAGATTGTTATTGAACTTGTAGCTGCAAAAATGCTTGCAGACTTGAAAATTGATTTTTTTTGAAAATAATGGATGATAGGTAGATGAACATCACATATTGATTTGAAATCATCTACAAGTGTTTATCTGGTCTCGAAATGTGTGCAACCATTCAAAGCTACAAATTAGTTGCATAAATCTTGTAGATTTTAACCTTGTACAATATTTTACTGCAAATAGATTTTCAATAAAAAACAGAAAATATACAATGGAAAATACACACATTACACAGATATTTCTCCCCTGGAAACCCAAATCGGGAAAACCAAGATATTTTATATGCATTCATAGTGATATATTATTTACAATACAATATACATATAGGAGCCAACGACATCCAAAACCCTAACCCAATGACTTGGATTAGTCAACAAACCTAATTCCTTAACCAGAAATAGAAAACCATCAGCAAAAACCATGTGCCGAAAAACCTCCCAACAATGGACACGAAAATTGAGGCGACACAAAAAATGAGGAAAACATATGACACGTTTCCCTAGGAAAAACATTTATCGGGGGCACTGCCCCCGAACCCCCACGAAGGGGGATTATCGGCACCCTTAAACCCCACTGCGCACCCGACACAACATATTTTTCCATACCCAGTGAGGAAAGAATATAACACATACCCAACATTCTCCCATTTGTTCTTTTCTTTGCATACAGGGGATTACAGGGTTACATAGTCAACAATCTAGGGAAACAATGCCCATGGATCCTCTACACCAAGAGAAATGCTCATAGATTTTGTTAATGAATCTGTAACATTCTTCAAAGTGTCCACCTTCATCAACAATACTTTCTTTTCTTCAACCGTGTCTCTCACAAAGTGACATTGAATATCAATATGCTTTGTCTTTGAATGATGAGCTAAGTTCTTCGCCAGAAAAATTGCACTCTGACTATCACAATCTATCAATACAGATTGTTGTACCAACCCAATACCTGAACACAATATTTGTGACCATATTGCTTCCTTCCTTGCATGAGTGGATTCCATGTATTCAACTTATGTAGTAGAAAGTGCCACTACAACCTGTCTTTTGCTCATCCAACTTATTGGTCCTCCAAACAGTTTAAACAGATACTCGCTTGTAGATCTCCTACAATCCATATCTCCAGCTCAGTCTGCATCCACAAAGGAATTTATGTCCAACTCTCTGTCCAATCATGGTCTTCCTTAGTAGCACAATCCATAGCTAGCAGTGCCACACAAATACCTGAAAACCCTTTTTACTGTTGTACAATTTTCCTTCCCTAGTTTTGATATATACCCGCTCAAAACTCCCACTGCATGTGCAATGTTTGGTATAGTACATACCATTGCATACATCAAACTGAAAATTGCACGCGCATATGGAACATGAGACATGTCCTCCTCCTCTTCATGTGTCTTTGGACATTGATCCACATATAACTTTACACCAATATGAATAAGGACCTTGACCGATTTACATTCCTGCATATTAAACCTTTGAAATATTGTCTCGACATATTTTTCTCTGATTTAACTAGAGTTTCCTCTTTTTCCAATCTCTTTTAATTTCCATGCCCAAAATAAATTTGAAGCACCAAGATCCTTCATGTCAAATTTAGAGGACAATTCAGTTTTCACATCTTGGATAATCTCCTTGTTGTTTCCTATCAACAACATGTCATCCACATACAAGACCAAATAAATCAAATGATCACCAATTATTTTAAAATACACACAATGATCCTCTTTATTTCTTGTGAAGCCAAGTCCCAACATATAAGTATCAATTTTTTTATACCACATCCTTGGTGATTGTTTTAAACCATACATGGACTTTTTCAACTGCATACCAACTCCTTCTTTCCCTTCATGAAAAATCCTTATGGTTGCTTCATATAGATTTCTTCTTCCAGATCCCCATGTAGGAATGTTTTCTTCACATCCATCTGTTCTACTTCAAAATAAAATGCAGTAGCAACAAATAACAAAAATATTATAGAAGTTAACTTGGCAATAGGAGAAAAAATCTCACCAAAATCAATTCCCTCAACTTGGGAATAGCCCTTTTCTACTAACCGAGCTTTGCGTTTCTCCATTTTTCCTTCTACATTCAACTCTTTTTAAATACCCATTTGTTGCCAATGGGATTTCTTCCAGTTGGAAAAACCATTAGATCCAAAGCTTCATTCTTATCCAAGGCTGCCATTTCTTCATCCATGGCCTTTTTCTAGAGCTTTCCATCCTCTAAATCCACCACCTCCCTGACAGTTCTGTTAATATTATGGTAGCTTCGGGAGGTATGAACCTCTATTGTGACCTATGACGAGATTAGAATATTCCGGAAGGAAGCAAAGATATGAAGGAAACCCTAGACAAGTTGTTGGCTGCAAAAATATATTTAAAATGAATTTATTAGTACCCAAAAGGAGAAGTCAGCCCCAGTAAGAGTGCCCAGACTACTATAAATATAGG
This sequence comes from Picea sitchensis, assembly GCA_010110895.2. Classification (NCBI taxonomy): domain Eukaryota; kingdom Viridiplantae; phylum Streptophyta; class Pinopsida; order Pinales; family Pinaceae; genus Picea; species Picea sitchensis. The sequence continues at coordinate 4,878 of SNQJ01S0205218.1, read as the reverse complement.
GCGCCAGTTCTCATTATTCACATCTCAGCAGTTGCAGAGAGAACTGGATCTACGCAAGTGTAGTAGCAACTTGTGCGCAAGTTTCTGGGAAGGTGTGCACTAGCCTCTGGGTGGGATTATCTGATCAACTTGGTTTTTATTATTGCCTGATGCATTAGCCTCTCTTGGCTATTGGATTTCTATCAGGATTCTCTTCTCTGTCAAGGTCAAGGTGCTCGGAGGGTGGCTTCGGCCTATGGTTGGGTGACGAGGGTATCGTCAATGGTAAAACGAGCACAATATTCTATATTCTAATAGGTTATGGGACCACACCCCCTTCATTTAGCCTAAAACGCTAGAAGGAAACATAGTCGCTAGATATTGAGCTCGTTGAGGAACTTCCACTAGGGTTACTAGCAAGAGAAGCTTCCAAAACACTATAGCTAGGGTTACTAACAGAAGCAGTTGCAGAAACCCTAAATATCTGATATGGCACCTTGTGATGGAGCATCTCGCTCAAGAAGAAGATATTCAGATGCGCCCTAACTCAGCGCACCTCTTGGCTCTCTCAGAAGACAAAAATGATGAAGTTGAAGTTTTGGATCAAGGCATGACCAGTTACCAGTCAACCGA
>SNQJ01S0205216.1:0-16496 GCA_010110895.2 Picea sitchensis | reverse complement strand
TAGGATATCTGGTGAATTGACGATGCATGTAGAGAAAGTCCTTTCTATGACCTACTGTGGGTGAGCCTAGATGTTATTGATGGTGCTAAAGCACCAAATCACCTCATATCATAATTAATAATGGTGGAATTGTTCCTTTTGGATAGTACTATGTGTTTTCTTTCAAGAAGATACCCATGCTTCAACCACATGTCAGTATTTGAGATGGAGGTCCTAAGGTGATAAGTATGTAATGGTGGGGTCAATTGTTAAGATGATGGGGAGGTAGGGTTTAAGGGAATGTTTTCCCTCTTCCCTAGTCATGACCTTCATTTGTATTATCTATGTATGATTTTGAATTATTCTAAGCCTTACTACCCAAATATAATATTATGGAAAATGGGTTTGTTAGCAACATGGAATGTTAATGCAATGAAGCGGGTTTTCTTTCTATTGTGGAGAAGTTCATTGATGGGTCACAAAATTAAGTGTGTGGGTTAAGTGCATCAATTAGCTACATTGGTCAATTGTGTGATTTAAGTGCATCAATTAGCTACATTGGTCAATTGTATGGGTTAAGTGCATTAGGATATTTGGGTGGCCTAGAATAGTGGTTTTGGGTTAGTGCCTTGGTGGCCATGTTTGGAATTAGTAGTAATTAGCACATTAGGGTGAAATTTCTTGGGTTGATGTGATAGCTACATCCACCCTTAATCCAACACTAACATTAATAGTGGTTAGTTGTGTGCTCTAGTTTCATGCATTAGGTTCATGGGTTGGGTGTGTGGGTAGGTGCATAAATTAGGTGTATGGATTATAATTGTAACTTGTGTCTTGATCAGTATGTTGATCGATTTAGTGCATGGGTTAGCTAAACATGTCAAATATGTAGTGGCATCCATCACAATTTTGATTTGAAGCAAAATCTCCAATTGGAGATATGATAAAATCCAAGCTTTCCAACAAAGTATTCCAAGGAGAGAGGACCAACACAGTGCTAAGCCAACCCCATGCATACAACTTCCAAGAGAGAATGGTATAGAATATTTAGAAGGACTAGGGTTGCTAACTAAGTGAATTGTGTTGTGTTTCATCCATCAAATGACCAAGTACCCCATGGTAATTTCTCTTTAGGAGACCCAAATGAGGGGAAATGAGTTTCCACCCATAGGTTCGACGACTAAATACAAGTTCACCAAATCCAACAACACAATAACAATTATTTCAAGAGAGAACCCATATAATGGACTATAACAGTCCTTGCAACAACCTTGAATTCGTTCAACAGTACCCTGGTGTCATTGTCAATCTCCTTTGCGCAAATCTATGCTCCCCAAGCATCGATCCTTTACTCATATGTTCCATAACTTTGAACCTGGGTCTAACTTTCTGAATGACCACATGTCATGAATGCATGCTAATCCAAAAGGTTCTTAACTATCCACCATAGGTTTATTTTCATGATGGATGATCCACATCATTTCAGGGGGATTGACTCTTGACACAGATCTCGAGACAGGGACCCCATAAATCCACCTTATACTGATGCATGGATTTATAATCCCGCACATGCTCTTATTTTGGGCGATTGACTTATGTTAATTCCCTTGTCGTTTGTCATGAAAAACGGCTATATCGTCATCGATCCATTCTGTGATCGACGGTCAATCATTCACTGTACTAGAATATGATCATTTCAAAGCATCCCAGAGTTGCAACTCTGATAGATGGTCTATGTCTCACACTTACATCCAAATGAAATTACACACACAATCACACATGAAATAGAATGCACCATAATACATAATTACAAAAATTCATTATTTATTCGAGCTCGAATTACATTATGGCCTCAACAGTCCCAATCGCCTCTCGGCTAATCTACACACTCGCCCTGGTATTACATTATTCAGGGGGCTCCCCAAAAACACCTGAAGGTTCAAATCAATGAAAGGATACGATCTAACTCCCAAAAATCACTCAAAATCGATTAAAATATTCTTAACATAGTAGTTACAAAAACAAATTCAATCATTTGTAGAGGAAATCATATCCTCAAGGCCACATTCGCCTTTGGAAGGTTCGAATTTCAAATTTTGAATTAGGTGGGGTTGATGCTCGTGCATCTGACTCTTGGGGTACAAAAATATTCATGATCTCCTGATCATGTGTTGTCATTGATTCATGTCGTTCATCTACTTTCTCTTCATGTATCACTGAGCTTGTCCTTACACTCAACAGTGAGCTGTAACGAAGCCTCCACTTTCATAATCATTGTCTTCGTTGTCGTCGTCATCATCATTTTCATCATCATCATCATTTTTATTGTTTTCATAGTCATCACCATCGTCATCCTTGTCATCATCATCATTGTGGTCGTCATCGTCATTGTTATCACCGTAATCAACGTTGTCATTGTCCTCCTCATCCTCCACATCATCTTTGTCATCATCATCATCATCGTCTTATATGGGTCAAGTTATATAGGGATTACGAGATAGGGGTTATGTCAATAAACAGAGTCATAAATCTATGGTAAAATCATTTTATAATATCAATTTATAAAATCTATGGTAAAATCATTTTATAACATATGGTAAAAAAAAAGAAATAACAATAATTTAATTTAATTTAATTTTATAACATATGGTAACAAATAAAGAAATAACATATGGTAATTTAATTTAATAATAAATATATTATATTATTATATAATATATAATAACAAATAACAAATAACAAAAATAAAATAAAAAAGATAACAACATATAACAAGAAATAACAAAAACAAAATGTAACAAAACCAAAATAGAGAGACAAAAAATTTGTTTGAAGATATTCGCGCTCACTCATTGTTTTTGAAGATATTCACGCGCTCTCACTAGAGACTGCAACAAGGAGACAAGCGCCCACCATCGAGGAGTCCCTATCCGTCCATAGCACGAGCGATTACTACAACAAGGAGACAGGACCACCATCGTTCCCACACGATCCCACCATCGAAGATGCCCTATCCGGCCATAGCGCGAGCGATTACTGCAACAAGGAGTCAGGCTGCCCACCATCATTCCCACATGATCCCACCATCAAGGAGGCCCCATCTGGCCATAGCGCAAGTGATTACTGGTGAGAACCTATGCGATAACATGAACCCATCAACAATGCTACCAAACTCGGTGAGAACCTCTGCATTTTAATTTTTCTAGGGTAATTTTATATGTCAAAATGGTTTTTTTATGCGTGACCGATTATTTGGACATGATTTTGGGGTTCTAATATAGGATGGGGGTTTTGATTTAGGTCCCATGGAAATTCAAACTACAAGGGAATTCATATCTCCTCCTTCATCCATGTCATCTTTCCTATATAAATGAGGCACACTTTCTTTCAAAATAGTTGGAGGAACTATGTCCAGAAGCTTAAGACTCTGAAAAACAAAAGTCCTATCTAGAACTTCGTTTTTCCATTGTTGACATTGTCTTCAGTTCTGTTACTAGTTTACCAAGTAACTCAAAGAAAAATATATGTTCTCGACACTTGAATTAAATTCTAGACTCCTTTCTTATTACAATAGCATCACTGTGTGCAGAATGATCAATTCCATATACAAACTGTAATGATTTTAATGTTTCATGTAGCATTGCTAGGTATTGAAGCATTGTATCATCTAATGTACGAATAAGTGCCTCTGCTTAGAAACTCCCTATGAAACTTCTGCACCTCTCAATAACTACTTCAAGTAAGGTAGTCACTTGGGGAATAAATTCTTCCATCCTCCTCACTGTCTCACTAACCTAAACTCCTTAAACACCCACACAATGAGGAACAACTCCGAGCAAGTTTAGAGAAATAATCTCATCCAAAAGAATTACATGTTCCAATTCACCATACCTCTGTTTATAACTCTCATATGGTGAATAAAAAACCCTTAAAGTATTTTCCAAAACTATTATATCAGCAATTGCAAACAAATGATTAATATTTCTAGCAAAAACTCCATTCATATTATGCAATTCAATTAATGTCTCAAGATTTTTAGTCTTAACTCCAATACTTATTAAGGTCTCTCCAGGTGATAAATGCGATAATACTCCTATCAAAGCCCTTATTCCAATCGAGGCTTCCCCAAGTGTACCATCAATATGAGAAACAAAGCTCGCATATATCATTGACATTATCTCAATCAAAAAATTTGGTACTAGCAATTTATACTCCTCTAGAAATGCAATCATGCACCATTTCTATTCTTGCTCCAGCTCATGAAGAACCTCATCATAAAAGTGAGGTAACCAACTCATAAAATAAGTATATTTTTCATTACACATGGAATAAATAGTCATTGTTTGCATTTTCACATTTGCAAACTATGAAACTTCACCAACAACAAACAAGCAATGTATCATATTAGCTAAGGTTTCTGCAACCTGAGAAAGGTCTTCATTTCACTCAGGCAGAGAGCTCACCGCTTGCCATCACCAAATTATTATTTTGAAATGTTTTCATCAAGTAGGGTACTAACTTTGGTTACTACTACTTCAGAAACCCTCACTGAATTTCAATATTGACATTTGTAATTCTTCAATGATATACATGGTTCACTTATTACCTATATAGTGTTGGGTCAAATATCTACTACTTATTTTTCTATGACACCAACATGCTATGGCAGCAACGTGTCAATCCCACCAAATATGGATCTTTGTGACACATGACTTGACTACATATGGTTGATGTAGGCGTTAATCTCTTAGGGCACAAAATAAACCACATAAGTTGTAAGATGGGCCTTGAAATCCTATTATATAGTGGTCCATCATAATCACTAGGGTTTATTTTCCTTAGATCACTAGCCTATGAAATGTACCCTAGGACCAATGAACTCTTATACTTTCTCATATGATCTGAAGTTATAACACAAGATGTCTTTTATATGGGTTTGAGTAGTCAACTATTGTTGAAGTTTTACTTATACAGCTAGCAATTATGATTCTTCTTTATTATTATAATCATTTTTATACAACTAGCAACTATAATTATGATCTTTCCAACTCGCCCTTCCTTGCCTTCTGGAAACCCCAATTTTTTTCCCACATGAGTTGTGTCGCTGACTCTTGCCATGCCTCCGGGTGCCTATGTTTTCAACTCGCCTTGGTGTGCAGTAGAGAAACCCCATGTTTGCGTTGGCTTTGGGAAACCCCAAGTTTCTTCACCTCCGCCTTATCCTCTTAATATCTGCCTTATCCTCCATGTCGACCACCTCGACCTCTTCTTATTTCACCATAGCCACCTCTTTTTATATAGTCACCAACCCCTCTTCACTTTATGTGCACTCTCAAGTGCCTTTCCCCCTTTTATGAGAACACCTTGTGTGGAACCTACTTCAGTACCCACCATGACTGCAGTGGGTGTTGCAAGGCCTAAAGCACAGGGACGAGCTATAACCATGACATATATGCCAAACTGAAGAGCAAGCTCAAAATCATCCATGGAAGAAGGGATCCAAGACTTTGGGTATGAACCAATATTTCATGCTACAAACCATGCTAGCCATGTAGTAAAGGAGATCACAATAACCTACAAAACAATGAACAAAGGTAACCATGCTTAGTTTCAAAAGCATAATTCCACATGAGCTAGGTTCAACCAAACTGCCAAAGGCTCATTTTTTACTTAAATGTGGAAGAATAAGAACTTTGAAATCTAAGGACAGATGACTCATCCGTGGAAGAAAGAACTAAAGAAAATAAGGCAATGTACTTTTAATTTCCTGTGTGTATGAAAGAACTAAAGAAAATAATGCATGCAAGGTAAAAATGACACTAAAGCAAGTGTGTTGAAGTAATCAAGTGAATTTTCATATGCACCAAAACTTTATATAGATAGTTGCAATTCACATATTTTGATAAAATATACATGTGGGGGTTTGAAGCCCCATTTTTGTTTATCAGGGCTTCTCGGGTCTCTTCCACCCCCTTCCTTGAACATGGGTGCATCATTTCTTATGTACTTAGTTCAGTCACAATTGGGATGTACTTCAAATTTTAACACCCATATATATGTATATGAGACAAATTATGTCATATTAATATATTACGGCCATGGTTTCTTACACGATGTTGTATTCGAGACTTCTTCATTGTATCACTATTTATATCACGAGTTATCTCAATGAGTATGGGTATGCCTACATTGTCCCATTGAGATCATGTAGCTCACCACGTTGTGACCCTTTTGTTGACAAGTAATTTTTTGTGGCCTCTTCGATGGTTGCACCTCTATTTTTTTCCTGTGGCATTTTTATCTGTGACATGGATATGGATATTTATTTTTTGCCTCTATTTTTTTCCTAGCAGTACTATACATATAGTAATCTATCAAGAAATTATTTCTTTGCTTAAAACCTCTTTCTCCTTCCCATATCTAGTTTTCATCGAAGTTGAAATTCTCGCATTTCATTTTCCTCTTGCATGGTTTAAAGAGTTGAGTCAAAACACCATCAGTTTCATGACCACTCCTTTGAGTAATAATAGACTAAAATCAAGCGCTAATTAAAATTTATCTAGAAACTTTTCTAGGGCTCTTCAAACCCATATTAGCTTACGTGTAGAGCTTTGTAATAGGATTGTGAGCATAACTTTCCAAAGCTGCTAAACAAACATAAAGCCTTAAGTTAGGGAGTGAAATCTAGTTGCTATATCACTGACTTTGGGAAGCCCTTCTAACACAAGGGTCAATCACGAGGTCGTATTGGGTCCCTCAGAGTAATCAAACCTACTTTGTTGGTTTTGTTGTTGACTGTAGACTGTCCCCCCTCTTCTTTGGTATAGTAGGTGGTACCATAGAGGCCACAATATTTTAGACTTCCTACACAAGGTGATAGCATAGGGAAGGTGGTGTTGTACCTGGGATTGATGTTGGCTAGACTCACTCGGACTCCTTGGAGGGTTTCCCACTGCTCGGTGAGGTAACTTGCACTAGAGTGTTAGTTCATTAAGCAGGTTGTCAACATAACTTTCCCACCCGTCGAAACTCAGCCCCTTCACGCATCGATTCTGCGATGTTGGATTCCATCACCAACTATTGCTTCTTTGTGAGAAGGTTTGTTTGCATGCTTGACTCCTAGATTAATTAGTGTGTGTTGTTTTTTCTCCTTAGTTGGCCTTAGGATCGAGTTTGTCTCTAATGGCATCAGTTCCGGGTTAATTCCTCATTTGATCAATACAAAATATGGATACCATTAAAATAAAAGGTAATAAAGAGGTAACAAATAGCTCATACCTAACTTACGTCTTATAATTCTTCAACATTGCTATTTACACTTAGTGAAACAAACACCAAATGGAATGGTTTACACAAGGTCAATGGAGAATGTTATTGGAAAATTCAAAATATTATCATAAACCTACATCTCACGTATTTGTACATGAACCATAGATTCACAATATTTCATGAATAGGTCTGGGAGAAATGGCTCCATGAAAAATTGTCCACATCAGAATTGTCCATGTCCTTGATGAAAATATATAAAACTCCCTTGAAGATATTTTAGTCCTTGTCCTGCTTAAAAAGGATGATCCCATTCTGGAAGTGGTCAAAGACTACTTTTATCCCCCTTCTATCTATTAAATGCTACTTTTGATACTAGCCTTCCCCTAAAATAGCGAGTGCTGTGTCCCTTTTCTAGAAAATAAGTGAGGTTCCTCTTCTTTCTCCCAACATTCTGCCAACCTCTTGGACAATACTACATGCAGCCTCAAAACTAACGTTTAAGGAAACTAGAATCCAATCATGAACTGGGAGTGAACCGAGAGTGAGGGGTGCTCTAGCTGAAATCCTATGCCAGGAATCCATCGGAGTCGACGGTTCCTCAATTCAAGTCTTGGTTTTAGTTTTATGCCCAGTTGCAAGTCACATCCCAAACTATTTCTGGGACTCTTGGCAATTCCTCCTCAGGGCATAAAATCCTAACAGAGCAACATTTTTGAGCTCCATGAGATTATTCATGCTTGTTTAGGCATGGAATAGGTGACCACACTGTTCGTCCACTCCTGAGGCATGGTTTCATAAATTGGACCCCTAAATCCAAATGTTGCATTGCTTCTTATTGAGCAAAGCACTAGTTATCGAAATCGATGAAAAAAAAAACTTCTGAGGGGTTGGAACCGGGAGTGAGGGGTGCTCTAGCTAAAATCCTATGCCAGGAATCCAACAGAGATGACAGTTCCTCAATCCAAGTCTCAGTTTTTATTTTATGCCTAGTTGCAAGTCACATCCCAAACCATTTTGGGGACTCTTGGCCAATTCCTTCTCAGGGCATAAAAGACTAACAAAGCAACCTTTTTGAGTTCTGTGAGATGTTGCAAGCTTGTTTAGGCATGGAATATGTGACCAAATTATCCATTCTCTCCCGAGGCATGGTTACGTAAATTGGCCCCTTAATCCAAATGCCACATTGCTTCAAACTGAGCAAAACACTAGTTCTCGAAATCAATGATTAAGAAACTTCTTAGGCATGGCACCCATGAGTGAGGGGTGCTCTAGATGAAATCCTATCCCAGTAATCCATTGGATTTGATGGTTCCTTAATACGAGTATCGATATTCGTTATATGCCCAGTTGCAAGTCGCATACCAAACCATTTCGGGGACTCTTGGCCAATTTCTCCTTAGGGCATCAAAACCTAACGGAGCAACATTTTTGAGTTCTGTGAGATGTTGCAAGATTGTTTAGGCATGGACAAGGTGACTATATTTTCCATCTACTCCCGAGGCATGGTTTCATAAATTGGACCCCTAAATCCAAATGTTGCATTGCTTCTTACTGAGAAAAGTACTAATTATCGAAATCGATGAAAAAAACTACTTCCAAGGGTTTGGAAATGGGAGTGAGGGGTGTAAAATACTATTCTAGGAATCCATCGGAGTCGAAAATTCCTCAATATGAGTCTCAGTTTTCGTTTTATGCCCAGTTGCAAGTCGCATCCCAAACCATATCGGGGACTCTTGGAAATTCATCCTTGGGGCATAAAATCCTAACAGAGCAACATTTTTGAGCTCCATGGGATTCTGCATGCTTGTTTAGGCATGGGATAGGTGACCACATTGTCCATCTGCTCCCGAGGCATGGTTTCGTATTGGACCACTAAATCCAAATGTTACAATGATTCTTACTGAGAAAAGAACTAGTTATTGAAATTGATGAAAAAAAAAACTTCTGAGGGGTTGGAACTGGGAGTGAGGGGTGATCTAGCTAAAATCCTATGCCAAGAATCCAACAGAGATGACGATTCTTCAATCTGAGTCTCGATTTTCATTTTATACCTAGTTGCAAGTCGCATCCCAAACCATTTCGGGGACTCTTGGCCAATTCCCGCTCAGGGCATAAAAGACTAACAGAGCAACATTTTTGAGTTCTGTGAGATGTTGAAAGCTTGTTTAGGCATGGACTAGGTGACCAAATTATCCATCCACTCCTGAGGCATGGTTTCATAAATTGGCCCCTTAATCCAAATGTTGCATTGCTTCAAACTGAGAAAAACACTAGTTCTCAAAATAAATGATTAAAAGCAAATTCTGAGGCATGGCACCCGTGAGTGAGGGGTGCTCTAGATGAAATCCTATCCCAGTAATCCATCAGAGTCGACATTTCCTTAATCCGAGTCTCGATATTTGTTATATGCCTAGTTGCAAGTCGCATCCCAAACCATTTCAGGGACTCTTGGCCAATTGCTCCTCAGGGAATAAAAATCTAATGGAGCAACATTTTTGAGTTCTATGAGATGTTGCAAGATTGTTTAGGCATGGACTAGGTGAATATATTTTCCATCTGCTCCCAAGGCACGATTTCATAAATTGGACCCCTAAATCCAAATGTTGCATTGCTTCTTACTGAGAAAAGCACTAATTATCGAAATCGATGAAAAAAACTACTTCCAAGGGGTTGGAACTAGGAGTGAGGGGTTCTCTAGCTAAAATATTATGCTAGGAATCCATCAGAGTCGACAATTCCTCAATTCAAGTCTCATTTTTCATTTAATGCCCAGTTTCAAGTCGCATCCCAAACCATTTCGGGGACTCTTGGCAATTCATCCTCAGGGCGTAAAATCCTAACAGAGAAGCATTTCTTAGATCCATGGGATTTTGCATGCTTGTTTAGGTATGGACTAGGTGACCACATTTTCCATCCGCTCCCGAGGAATGGTTTCGTAAATTGGACCCCTAAATCCAAATGTTGCTTTGCTTCTTACTGAGCAAAGCACTAGTTATTGAAAAAAATGAAAAAAACAACTTCTGAGGGGTTGGAACAAGGAGTGAGGGGTGATCTAGCTAAAATCCTATGCTAGGAATCCAACAGAGACGACAGTTCCTCAATCCGAGTCTTGGTTTTCATTTTATGTCCAGTTGCAAGTCGCAACCCAAACCATTTCAAGGATTCTTGGCCAATTCCCGCTTAGGTCATAAAAGACTAACATAGCAACATTTTTGAGTTCTGTGAGATGATGCAAGATTGTTTAGGCATGGAATAGGTGACCAAATTATCCATCCGCTCCCGAGGCATGGTTTCATAAATTGGCCCCTTAATCCAAATGCTGCATTTCTTCAAATTGAGCAAAACACTAGTTCTTGAAATCAATGATTAAAGAAACTTTTGAGGCATGGCACCTATGAGTGAGGGGTGATCTAGATGAAATCCTATCCCAGTAATCCATCAGATTCGACAATTCCTTAATCCGAGTCTCGATATTCGTTATATGCCCAGTTGCAAGTCGCATCCAAAACCATTTCGGGGACTCTTGGCCAATTTCTCCTCAGGGCATAAAAACCTAACAGAGTAGCATTTTTGTGTTTCATGAGATGCTGCAAGATTGCTTAGGCATGGACTAGGTGACTATATTTTTTATCCTCTCTCGAGGCACTGTTTCATAAATTGGACCCCTTAATCCAAATGTTGGTTTGCTTCAAACTGAGAAAAACACTAGTTCTCGAAATCAATGAGTAAAGCAACTTCTGAGGCATGGCACCCGGGAGTGAGGGATACTTCTCTAGCTGAAATACTATGCCAAGAATCCATCGGAGTTGACGTTTCCTCAATCCAAGTCTCGGTTTTCATTTTATGCCTAGTTGCAAGTTGCATCCCAAACCATTTCGGGGACTCTTGGCCAATTCCCGCTCATGGCATAAAAGACTAAAAAAGAAACATTTTTGAGTTCTATGAGATTCTACAAGATTGTTTAGGTATGGAATAGGTGACCAAATTATTTATCCTCTCTCGAGGCATGGTTTCACAAATTGGCCCCTTAATTCAAATGCTGCATTGCTTCAAACTGAGAAAAACACTAGTTCTAAAAATCAATGATTAAAGCAACTTATGAGGCATGGAACCCATGAGTGAGGGGTGCTCTAGATGAAATCCTATACCAGTAATCCATCGGAGTTGACGGTTCCTTAATCCAAGTCTCTATATTTGTTATATGCCCAGTTGCAAGTCGCATCCCAAACCATTTCGGGGACTCTTGGCCAATTTCTCATCAGGGCATAAAAACCTAATATAGCAACATTTTTGAGTTCCATGAGATGTTGCAAGATTTTTTAGGCGTGGACTAGGTGACTATATTTTACATCCTCTCCCGAGGCACAGTTTCATAAATTGGACCCCCTAAATCCAAAGTTGCATTGCTTCTTACTGAGCAAAGCACTAGTTATTGAAATCGATGAAAAAAACTACTTTCGAGGGGTTGGAATCAGGAGTGAGGGGTGATATATCTAAAATCCTATGCTAGGAATCCATCGGAGTCGACGGTTCCTCAATCTGATTCTTTGTTTTCGTTTTATGCCCAGTTGCAAGTCGCATCCCAAACCATTTCAAGGACTCTTGGCAATTCATCCTTGGGGCATAAAATCCTAATGGCGCAACATTTTTGAACTCCATGGGATTATACATGCTTGTTTAGGTATGGAATAGGTGACCACATTTTCCATCCTCTCCTGAGGCATGGTTTCATAAATTGGACCCCTAAATCCAAATGTTGCATTGCTTCTTACTAAGCAAAGCACTAGTTATCAGAATCAATGAAAAAATAACTTCTGAGGGGTTGGAACCTGGAGTGAGGGGTGTTCTAGATACAATCCTATGCCATGAATCCAAAAGTACGACAGTTCCTCAATTCGAGTCTCAGTTTTCGTTTTATGCCCAGTTGCAAGTGGCATCCCAAACCATTTCGGGGACTCTTGGCCAATTCTTGCTCAAGGCATAAAAGACTAACGAAGCAACATTTTTGAGTTCTGTGAGATGATGAAAGCTTGTTTAGGCATGTAATAGGTGAAAAAATTATCCATCCACTCCCGAGGCATGGTTTTGTAAATTGGCCCCTTAATCCAAATGTTGTATTGCTTCAAACTGAGCAAAACACTAGTTCTCGAAATCAATGATTAAAGCAACTTATAAGGCATGGAACCTATGAGCGAGGGGTGATCTAGATAAAATTCCATCCTAATAATCCATCGGAGTCAATGATTCCTTAATCCAAGTCTCGATATTTGTTATATGCCCATTTGCAAGTCACATCCCAAACCATTTTAGGGACACTTGGCCAATTGCTCCTCAGGGCATAAAAACCTAACGGAGCAACATTTTTGAGTTCCGTGAGATGTTGCAAGATTGTTTAGGCGTGGACTAGGTGACTATATTTTCCATCCTCTCCTGAGGCACGGTTTCATAAATTGGACCCCTTAATCCAAATGTTGGTTTTCTTCAAACTGAGAAAAACACTAGTTCTCGAAATCAATGAGTAAAGCAACTTCCGAGGCATGGCACCCAAGAGTGAGGGGTGCTCTAGGTGAAATCCTATCCCATGAATCCATCGGAGTCGACAGTTCCTTAATCCGAGCCTCGTTTTTCATTTTATGCCCAGTTGCAAGTCACATCCCAAACTATTTCAGGGACTCTTGGCCAATTCCTCCTCAGGGCATAAAAACTAACTAAATTCTACATGTCTCTGTCAACTAACTACTATATCTTACTGCCTTGAAAAAAGACTTCACCAATTTCAACTGCACATTGAGTTTAACAACCACTACTTCCTACATAAAAATTTGGGTTGCACTATTGTTAACCATTGCCATAACTAACTTATTCTTTAACTTGGATTGAACCAAACTCATATTTGTATAGTTCTACTCTTGGCTTGAACAAAACTAATATTTGTATATTTCTACTCTTGTCTTGAACAAAACTAATATTTGTTTAGTTATACTCTTGACTTTCCTTAGACATATTGCCAATTAAAGCACCCCAGATTTGCAACACACCAACTGATGGTTGGATTTCTTACTCCATATCATTGACTCTCATCTTCAATGGACATTTCTTATAATAATTCTAATTTGCACAAATCCAACAAACAACAACCTTAATACTATTTTTTTCTTAGATCCATATGATAAATTTATCATGTCCTTAGTGTTTTCACATTTTTAATATGACCAAAATCAAGAGGGATATCACATTAAATTAGGTGGTTGACCACTAATATTGATAATTGCAGCCTAGTCTAATTGTGCATCCAAAACTAAAGATATAATTTTTTTATTTAGAACTGTGAATATGATGATGGACTATTAACTAACAACACGTTCACATGCAACTAAAGGTACAATAAAAAAGATACCTATCAGATATTTCTTTTTTGAGTGAGGAAAGCTTAGGACAAATAGAGGTCGGAAATGCAACTGCATCTAGTAGATATGATAAGCAAATAAGGACCAGAGGTGAAAAAGTCAGAATCAAATTTTGTAGATGCATGAAAATTTTTCTTGTCGAAGGACGATCATGCTCTTATGATGATGAGAGCATATGAGACATAGATTTTCCACTCAAGTATAAGCATCTGGTGAAACAATGGGTACCTAAGTAACTACCTCCTATAGATGTTGACTTTGTTGTCAACAATAGGACATATCGCATTGAACCATCCTCCCTGCATGGCTTGGGGCTATTTTCCATGGATGGAATAATTGTAAAATACAATACAGTAACTGAATTGATGGACTATGTCGGACGGTGTTACAATTATAACGATTGGATGCGGCTGGTTCGGTACATGTGAAGTATGCGGAGATATGCACTCACTGCAAATTATATACAACTAATAAACAAAGATAAAAATAAGGGAGTGACTATCTATATTGTTGGAAGGCCTAAATCTTCCAACAATATCACAGGGCTTATAAACAACACACAACCCGAGACAACAAACAAACAACCGAATTGAATATATGAGGGATGTGAAGAGATTTGAGTATTCCTGTGCGTAATAAAAAAGATAGCTCCTGGGGAAGATTTATTAGTGGATTACCATTTGAATTGAATAGAAACATCGACTAATAGTGTGCAGGTTCTTATGCAACACCTCTTTAAGAAACCTCTACTTATTGCATTATATTTTTTTATTATCTTTAATAGTGTTGTAAATATTATCTTTAACATTGTTTTTTTGTTATCATTATCAATTTTTTAAATATTTGGGGGTTCTAATTATATTATAATGTGGGAGGATGATTGTGGAAAAGGGCCAGTCGTAGAACATGTAAATGATTATCAATTTCCACTTTCATTTTATGTTGTTTTTATTATTTGCTTATATAATTTTATTGAAATAACATTGTTTTTGTTGAAATTATATGAGTCAGCAGGCCATGTGGATCATGATTCCGCCGATGAGGAGGGGTTTTATTCTTGTGCTAATCCAATGCTCTTATTAAAAAAAAGGATCATTAAAGCTAACATGGAACTTGTTAGCTTGTTAGATCATCCAGAACAAACTCCCGACATCAAAGAAAAGATCAAGCTTCTTATGTCACAACTTAACACATATAAGGTAATAACCATAATTTAAAGTGTTTTTTTTTTTAATACACTCATATGTTCAATTATGATACTTTGTTATTTAACTTTTACATTATCTCACGAAAAAACATTTTCTTTTTTATAAAGGAATATTTGGAGCTTTTTCAGCCCGGTGTTGGTAGTAGTGGCGCTACAGAGATGCTACAGAGTCCTAATGTGAGCGGTCATACATCTTCTAGAGCACTATTTACTTCTCCATCTTCCACACCTCATTTATATAGGATCCATGACATGCACCGACAAGCATCCACACCTCGATTAGAGTCTAGAGATGGTGGCAGAGATGAGGATCATAGTGATGTGGTTGAGATGGGTGCATTTCCTGAAGCTAGACGTGTGACAAGCACGGGGACCCTTCCGTGCACATTTTTGGTCAACGATAATGGACTTCCATTAAAACAATCAATACTCCTAGGTAGTTTTAATTCATATTTTAATTGTTTAATGTTGTCCTCGTACATAAATCATCTAGATTATTAATTTTAAATTAATGATCATATCTTTTTGTGTGTAGGAAACGACCTTTTTTATAGGCACGTAGAGAGCAAGACCTTGTCTATTTTTGGGGAAACCTTACACATGAGGTGGAATTTCCAGAATTCCAACCTCAAAAATGAACTTATTGATTATCTTGAAGGCCTCTCTGGTGTAGACATGTTCAATAAAAAAATGGTCACATTTGCAGTGGGTTAATATTTAAAATATACGCGGGGTGTTTATAGACGAAGCTTGGCAAGAAATCCTAGGTATGAGTGTCCTCCCTCAATTCCAGAGAGGGAGTGGAAGGCGATCATTGATGATGCAAAAGAGAAGATTTTGAAAAAATCAAGAGAACAAATAATTGGTACACCAAGGTAAATTATAATTTTTTGAATTCAATACTAGCTTTATTTTTCTTTAGATCTAAATAAAAGTGTGGTTATATATAACATACTTGAAAATTTTGATGATAGGTTGCCTGACACTTCGAAGGAAACCAAAGCAAGGATTGCCAAACATGGTCAACACAAGCTAGGCCAGGGCGGCTACACGAGGTTACAGTCACAAATCGTAAGTACCCAAACATATTAAGAATATTATTTGTATCACCCTACAACTTTAAGGTAATTTCAGCCAAAAACATTAAAAAACTATACCCTTATGCAATGCAAAGCGGCGACTTCAGAATTGAAACCACGAAGGACAACCTCCAACTTGGTTACAAGTACAGTTATAAAGCCGTGGTTGATCATAGGAAAAGCATGGGGAAGACCCCAAGATCCAATTTGTGGGATAAGTTAAATAAAAATTAGTCCACATTAACCTTTTGTTACTTATAAAATACGTAAATGTTTGATATCGTCCATAATTTAATGTCTTACTTTTTTTTAATCGGGGGAACATCACTATCAACGAAACCATTAGTAATGGAAAACATAGCGTTGATAGTGAAACACAGCCAGAAGATCATGGTGCTCCCCAATAGCCCCATCCGAGTGAGGTGCAGCCCCAAGATGTTCTTGTGACTGAGGCCTACGACAGTAAAATGTCTATATATTAATCATATACTTAATAATTTTGTACTTATAAATTTTGACGTTTCAATGGCAGAGAATTTCATAGATGATCCTCCT
>SNQJ01S0205215.1:0-16496 GCA_010110895.2 Picea sitchensis | reverse complement strand
TTTGGTTACTTTGTATAGTTTTTGACCCTTCTGGAATGTTGTGAACTTAATTCAGTGCCATGAATGACTTCATTGCTGTTTTGATGATGTGGAGTTCTTGTCGCCATGTGCAGACAAAATTTCAGTGATAACACGTAGCTCAAGCTCTTGTCACCCATCGGGAGGATGAAGATATGCCAGGAAAAATGCACCGCCCAACAACTCGTTCTTAACACACAGAACAGAGTGATGGAAGTCACCCAGAAACTCTAGTTGAGCTAGTAGGCAGCCCATCTATTGTTTGAAGAAATTGAAGGAAAAGGAACAGTACTAGAACAAGTAGTTGTTACAGTCGAGAAACAACTAGAATAACCTATCAGTGAATCAGTTATTCAAGAATTTGCTGAGCAAGAAGCAGTAGCGTAGATAAAATTCGAAGCAGCTTGAGCTAAGCTCGAGACCTTTGAGGCAAAGTTACCCAGACATGAGTGACTCGGGACGCGTCACAGGTGCGTGTTGGGGGCCTGTTGGCCCTTGACCAAGTTTTGAGGAACACTTAGTCATATTTGACCATTTTTGGGACTTTGAAAACCTGTCAAATATAGAGCGCAAGGCGAAGAGGAGATCATGGAAGCTAGACCCCCTTTTTGAGTCCTTTTTGGGTTTTGGGGGATAATGTAATGGGACCAAGTTGTCGGCCCATGGGTTTACCCATGTTTAGGCCCCTTTTTTAATGTATAAGTAGAAGTATAGGCTATGTAAGAAGGAATTTTTTTTAGGACACTTGAGAAGTGGCTTAGTGCTAAGAGATGATCTATTTGATATACTTGCAGAGCTGAGTGCAAGTATTGTAAGTGCTAAGTTGATGGATTGTAAGAAGGTTTTATGCTTAGAGCTACTCGGGGAAGGAGGATCTAGCGAGCTACACTGATCTCTTGTCTTGCGTAGAGTAGGTTTTGAGGATTTTTGCTTGTAACCAATTGGCCAACAATAATAGAGAAGAAGAGTTGGTGGACGTAGCCCCAGGGTGGGGGTGAACCACCTAAATCTGTGTGTCATGCTTTGTGTTGTTACTTACATGTGTTTTCCCTCTCTTTCTAAGTGATATGACATGTTTAGATAGATTTACTTATGCTTTGTGATTATTAGATGTGTATGGATGATAGATTTGATGTGTATGAAGTTTCTAAGTGCTTGGTCTACCAGATCTAGTCTATTGTATGTTGCTAAGTGATGAATAATCTTAGATCTAAGTATATACTGCAATGCTCTGTGTTATCTGTGGAGTGAGATAAAGGTAGATTCGAGGTGAAGTATTGATGCTAAGTTCTTTGTTAAGTGTGTAATCATAGATCTGTATCCCAGCTAAGGTTCTAGACACCTGAGTCCTACAACCACCCCTGCCTCTACCTTGAGTGAGACTTCATCTACTTCACAAGTGTTGTCGAAAGGTCCAATAGTTAGGGTTTTTTTGGTGTGTTGTTGTAGCGTTGAACCCTGGGTATACCTCTGTGCCAAAAATGGCACTCTGATTGTCGCACCAAAGGCTGGTTAGATGTTGTTGCTGGAATCCAAACTCTGAAAGGATCTTTCGAAGCCACAAGGCTTCCTAAATTGCATTTATTGTTGCTCGATACTCTACTTCTACTGAAGAAAGTGAAATAGCCTATTGTTCTTATAGGCCCAAGTGACAAGTCCTAAACCTAGGCTGAAAACATAACCTGCAGCAGACTTTCGATCATCAGGGTTTCCGACCCAATATGAATCAGTGAAACCAACCAATAAAGGAGTCCCCCCTAAACTGTGATGTATCTTGAACTGAATTGTAACACAGACATAGCGAAGTATCCTTTTATATTCTTTCCAATGGATTTCATGGGGTGTTTTCATATACTGGGAAACAAGACCAACAACAAAGGAAAGATCAATATGGGTATGAGTCAAGTATAAGAGGCTACCAACTAACTGATGGTACATGGTGGCATCAACTGTGGGAGAAGTACATGTGGCAGTAATCTTCACTCCAAATTTGAAGGAAGAAGGGGTTGGTTTACAATCATCCATGTGAAAGCGACGAATAAGGTTACAAGAATACTTAGACTGGGAAAGAAAAATTACTACATTGGTTTGCAAAACTTGGAGGCCAAGGAAATAGTGCAAAAATCCTAAGTCTGTCATTTCAAAGTTCTTCTTAAGGCTAGTTTTTACATGGTTTAAAAGTTTTGAGTCATTACCAGTAAGGATAAGGTCATCAACATAAAGGACAAGGATTATGATATGGCTTCCTACTTTCTTGGTATAGACATTAAGATCATAATGGAATCTAGAGAATCTAGTGGAAATAAGAAAGTTTTCCATTTTTGAATACCAAGCTTGGGGAGCTTGCTTTAGACCATAAAGAGATTTCTTAAGACGAAAAAAAAGTCTAGAGTCATTCTGGACATAGCCAGGAGGTTGTTCCATATATATTTCATCTTGTAAATATCCGTGCAATAAGGCAGATTTAACATCCATCTGATGGACCTCCCATTTATGTGAGGCGGCAAAGTAAAGAACAAGTCGGATGGAATTCATTTTGGCTACAGGGGCAAAGGTTTCATTATAGTCAATTCCTTCAACTTGGGAAAATCCTTTGGCAACTAACCGAACCTTGTGTATTTCAACACTTCCATATGATGCATACTTAGTTCTATAGACCCATTTACATATGACAAGTTTTCTTCCCTTTGGAAGAGGCACAATATCCCAAGTATTGTTTTCCATTAAAGAATGATACTCTTCATTCATTGTTGTATCCCAATCTGGATGACCTGAAGCTTCTGCAAATGTCTCTGGATCATGAGTTTTTGAAACTTGAGCCAAAAGAGAAGAGGCTTGTTGGAACTGTGAACGTGTCTGATGTTGATCTGAGGGATCACTGACAAGATCACCAGTTGCTTCTCGTGTTGAACATACCCATCTAGGAAGCGGTGGAGTTGGTGTTGGTTCAGGTTCAAAGGACTCATCTGGAGGAAGGTGAGTAGGCAGAGGTGGATTTTCATCCTCACTGTAATCATCTGAAGAAGAAACCAGAACAGAAGAAGGCACAAATGTTGAAGATGGCTCGTAGGCCGAAGAACGCACAACCGTCGAATTAGGCTTGCAGTCCAAAAAAGGCACAAACACCGAATTAGGCTCGTAGGCCAAGAGATTTTCATCAAATTTAACATCTCTTCTAATAATAATTTCATTACATTGTGTTTGAAGAAGTCTATAACCTTTGACATCTTCAGAATAAACAACAAATATACAATTCTCACTTTTAGGCTGCAATGCTTTCCTTTTATTATCAGGAATGTGAGCCCATGCTATATTTCCAAATACACGGAAGTGACTTACATCTAGTTTAATTTTATTCCAAGCTTCTTCCAGTGTTAGATTTTTAAGTGTGATTTACTATGTAATTTGCACAGTTGATGGATTTCGTCCAATAATTTAGAATTAATCCTTATATTGGATCATACAATTAGCCATTTCTTTCAATGTTTGATTCTTTCTCTCAACAACACCATTTTGTTGTGGTGTATATGGAAAATTGTGTTGCATTTGGATTCCCTGTGTAGTGCAGTAACTTGTAAAATTATCGTTCACATATTTGCCTCCATTATCTGTTCTTAACCTTTCAATTTGATGTCTAGATTGATTTTCTACAATGGCCTTGTAGGCCAGAAACTTGTCAAAATTTTCTCTCTTAAGTTTTAAGAAGTAAACCCAAGTACGTCTAGAAAATTCATCAATTAAAGTTAAGAAATATTTGCACACAGAAAAATAAGGAGAAGAAAGTGGACCACAAAATCACTGTGAACAAGTTGCAAAGGACCAAAGGTGTGCCAAGAGGCACGTTTGTCAAAACTATCCCGATGATGTTTGTCGAGAACACAACTGGAACAAACACCATCTCTACATGAAACAAGAGGAATGCCAGTCACCATCTATTGATTACATAGTTGTTGCAATTAATGATAGTTTATATGACCAAACCGCTCATGCCAAAGTTTTCTCAAGTCGTCGCTATGAGCAACAAAAATTGATTAAAAAGATGATGAACCAAAGTTGTCAGACTTGTACAACCTGGTAATATCATCAACAACTCTAGTTGCAAGAACATGCTTAGGATATTTTAGATCCTTGATTACAACTTGGTGAGGCGAAAAATCTACGATTTTACCTTCACCTGAATGAGTGATTT
Organism: Picea sitchensis; assembly: GCA_010110895.2. NCBI lineage: Eukaryota > Viridiplantae > Streptophyta > Pinopsida > Pinales > Pinaceae > Picea > Picea sitchensis. The sequence continues at coordinate 12,289 of SNQJ01S0205215.1, read as the reverse complement.
GATATACTGATACAAGGTTACAAGAAAGACTTGGAACACATAATACATAATTGAAATGACCATTTTCTACTTGAACTGTTCCAAATCCTTCAACACTAAGAGATCTATCATCACCAACAAATATTTTCTTGGTGTTACATTCATTTAGAGTAGAAAATATGTCTCTATACTTAGCCATATGATAAGATGCTCCAGAATCAATAAGCCACTCATTAGAAGTAGAAGTAGAAGTTGTATTGAAGGAGAAACCAGAAGCTAAAAGTGCATGCCCATGAGAAGAAGAAGAGGAAGTAGAATCAATTTTGATGTTGTGCTTCTTCATCATTGCTTCTAAAGTTGCCATGTTCTTGAAACATTTGGACTCATCATGACCATATTTATCACAAAAGTTGAAATGTTTGCCAATCTTCTTATTTTTATATTTTGCTTCTTTGTCTACATTAGGAGAGGAAGATGTATAAGTGGGATTGGGACTCTTATATTTCTTTTTGTTGTGGCAAGGATGTTTCTTCTTGGGATTCTTGGGTTTATATTTCTGATGGACAACTAAGGCTTTGTTGGAGGTACCTGCAGTGTTGATCACTCCAAGTTGTACTAGCTTATATTGCTCTCTAATCAAAGCATCACAAAATATCTCAATACTGGGTTTTTGATAAGCTACCCCTAGATCCTCTTGCATGACATAAAATGTAGATACAAACAAAGAATATGAACTACCTATCTTAGAAATAATAATATAGATGCAGCAATCTTCGTCTATCTTTATCTTACATTATGTACATAAATTTCTGAGTGTTTTAAACTTAGATAGATAGTCTTCAATGCAAGAAAAATCACTTGGACTTAAAGTTCATACTTGATTTTCTAACTGTTGTGCTCGAATAATATTGTGTTTACCAAACACATATTCAATCTTTTCCCAAGCTTCCTTGGGTTTATCAATTGATTGAAGGTGGAACCTTAAATCAAGAGAGATGGACATTTTGATTAATCCACATGCTTCGCCATTCCTATTATCCCATTTTGATTTCTTATCAACATCAGTGGGTGTTTTTTCCTTTCCCAAGGTAATCTGGTAGAATCCTTTACTTCTTAATAAATCCTCCATATGGAATTTCCATTGGAAGTAGTTGGTGATGGTAAGTAAGAGAGTACTTGTAGAATCCATATTAAATATGCAGATAATATGGATTTAAAAATTGAAACTGATGATTTGAATGGAAATATATCGAAAAGTTATGCGTTTTTAAAAAAAATGACACTTAAAACAGACTTCGGATGTGAGAGTTATGCCATTTTTAAACAAAGACATAAACGGTAATCAAAGGACCACGTGGTGGTGTAAGTTTCTTTATGAAGTGACCCAATTTTATAAAGAGAAGTGGGGATCAATTTTACAATGAAGTTACTTCATACAAAATAAATAACTCTAAAATAAAATATTAAAGCTACTTATAGTGATTCACTTTTATACTTGAAGTGAAATACACTTTACAATTTTAGCATGAATGTTTTCAAAAAAATGTAACAAAAGAGAGACTTGAACTCAAGACCTCTTACTTAATAAGGAAAGTTTTAACCAAATGTTCTAGAAAAACATATTGTAATATTCAGAAGGAGGATTGAGGTTTTTGTTGTTGTTAGAGAGCATGCTCAAAAAAACTATTTTCGCACAAGAAAAAAATTTCGCTTCTCAATGACAACAAGGGTTAGATCTCGGTTAGCTTACCTGAAAGATGCTCATTTTCCTATCCATTTCTGATTTTCCGAGATCGCACAGGGCACAGGGAAAAGAGAATCCAGAGATCTAAAAGAGTAGCAACCCGGAAATAAATAATAAAAAACCAAAATACTACTCTGCAAAAATTTTAAAAATGCGTATTCAAGCTTTATACCTCCGGATCTTACTGTAATGCACATATCTTGGGCAAACAGAAACTTTTTCAAGTGAAACAAAAAGTTTTATTGAATGAAACGAGTGCTCTAGATGCAATGGAATAGTCCTCTCAGCCCATAAATGTATGTAAATGACATAAAATGGAGATGATACAACTCGACTTCATGATCTCGATCTACAATAGGAGCAGATCTTCAAACGAGCTCTGATACCATGTTGGACAACATAGGTATTCCAACAGAGGACGAACACCTTCAGTAACCACTCACATAACCATATCAAAGATCAACACACCGATTTTTTAACATGGTAAAACCCCTACGGGGAAACATCCACGGGCCCAACCAACACGACCACTTGGAGAAGTTTATTAATGCAAAGAAAAAAATTACAAAGACATTTTACCAGAGAGTTTCTCACAATCGATCATAGACAAATGAACCTCCATGCTCTTTAAATAGATATCACGTACCAATCGGGTGTTAATCCAAAACTCAATGGCCATTAAGATCGAGGAGAGTATGAACCGTCGGATCACTCTATGTCAGGAACATATCGTGACCATCGGATTTCCTAACTACAAATGCATACTAATGCATACTAAAGAAACAAACTAAGAAATACACTTTTACCTAACGACACATTAGACCAAGTATATCTTAACTAACGCCTAAGTGTCTAAATATACTAACACTACCATGTGATTAATAGTGTAAATGATAGTCCACAACGAAAGATATCAAACATCCTTGATGGCTACCTTTCCACTGTGTTTCTTGGTACCTGGCACATAATGATGGTGGACGTAGTAATCCATAGGCTCACCTCCACCCTTGTTTCCTATAAGTGACATTGGTGAACCACGATGAGATATCCCTGTCAGGAAATAGATATACTATATATCTATTGTGAGTGTGTGGACACCCATGCGAAATGCCTGCTCATTCACATCCCACATGTGAACCAAGTACTCCAATAGTCTCGATTGGGCTCTCATGCCCTGAATCCTGAAGAATTTTAGTAACCCACACTTGCTTACATCCATAACTATCCCTGGGCCATTCTCGACGAAGAAATCCTCTTATTCATGCTCTCACTCACGCCACTCCAACATCTTGACCAAGGAAATCCTGCTAAGGAATAACAATATAATATTAGAAACATAAAATTATTTCCTGGAGGCGTTTTCTAGTTAGGTTTATCTTTTTTTAATTTTTGGTCACCGCCGTCGTGGGGCTACACATTCACATAGTGCGACATCATTGCACCCTACCTATAGGGTCACCTGTGACGATCCTAGATAATCACAGTTCACGATATAGGGAATCTGCGATGATTGCAACGCACAGGTAGCCCCAAACAATTGGCCCAACACACAAATTTGACCAATAAAAAACAATTTTGGAACCATGAAAAGATGAAGGATAAGGAGATTACCTGTTTGACAGAGACGATTCGTGAAATGATCCACCACACGCTCCACAATCAATAGTTGAAATTCGGGGTGAAAAAAGGCTTTGGAGCACTATTTGGGTAAATTTGCAAAGAAATTGGTAAAATGGTGTTCTTGGTATATTTTATTGACTTTTATCACTTTTTTATTTGCAAAATTATATATTTTTATATTTTATCCATGCCCTAAAGTCCTAACAACTTGGAAACTATTGACTTCTACATATTAAAAAGTCTAGAGATGAAACGTTGGAACAAGGGTCCACCCTTTTTTTATTTGTTTTTGCATATTTTTTGCATGTATAGATCCTTTTAGAATTTTTTAGGAAGAACTCCCAGCAAGTCTTAATTCTTTCTCACGCTCGTGAAACCATGACAATTTAATCGAGTAGTATTTTGTCATTTTTTTGAACTCGTATTGGAAATACGAAAAATGTAATGTATGGAGTATTCTTTAATCTCTTTTCAAGCTCCCTAAACATGAAAATATTGTCGAGCAACCTTTTTCTTTTCACGCTCATAAAAGTATTTGAATAAAACGTATGATGAGAGTTAGGTTATCTATTTTTCATTCTTGTCAGACTAAATTATGAAAAAGGACCTGAGGGAGTTCTCTTTAAGTGTTTTTCAAACTCTCTAAAATTGAAAAAACCCTGATTTTTATTTCCTTGGACTCATTAAACAAACATCGAAACACCCATATGGGATCGAACCACTCCTTATTAGGGTTCGTTAAAAATATTCTGAGGGACTCGTCCGAAGGATGATCTTATATCTACAAGAATATTTTATCCTCCTTATGCTTGCATACAAATAAAGAGGTACTCACCAGAAATGGTGAGGGAAAATTGGGAAAGAAATCTGTCTCTATATTTGTGTTAGTGGAAGTAATAGTCGCTCTTGAATATGAAACCCCCCTTCATCATTGTGTCTGGGTTTGTAAATCCATTTTTCTCTTGTTTGACCATCCACAAGTTCATATGTTGGGTCCTCAATTATTCAATTCTTCCAGGACAACTGTCGTGCCATTCATATCTTCAAGAGAAGTCCAACCTAAACAAGCCTTCTATCGAGTCGGCCATCTGCGGTTATAAATTGTTTACCATGTCGGCCTTCCCTAAGTCGTTTTTGAATCACTTCATACTCTGATCTACTTCAAATATGTTACATATTTTATGTCATTGATGGTGGATACATCAAGGCACTCCTGTGACGAGTCTTTTCCTTTCAAATTCAACTCATTATCAAGGAACAAGATTTAGAAATCATTTAGTACCTTAGAGCCTGCATGCCTAAATGGTAGGTTTCTTCACTTTCAACACTAGGTTCACATCATTGGCCCATGATTGGAAGATTCCATCGAATGTTAGACTTCAAATCATTTATTCACATTTGTTAGATTGTACTAGGGTACCTTGGGAGTCATTGACATCAATGACAATTTCCTTCGCACTTGTTAACGGTTTTCATTAATGACTGGTAATCAAGTGGTTTCTACCATGTTCGACTTTGACACCTGTAATCACATGGCTAGATTCATACTTAGAGGAAATAGAAATGAAGGCCATGGATCTTATCATTTTGGTCCAAGTTGTGATGAAGTATTCATGAATTTGTACTGACACATAAATCCATAGTGTATGAATCATGGATATGTCTGAATTTGAATTATTTTAGAGCATAGATCCACAGTGTATTCATGGTGGCTATGTCGAATCATGATGACATGGATCCATAGTGTATGTTTAGTGGCCATGAATCACTTGACACTTATGATTAGAGTCACTTTTATTATGAGCATGGAAATTCCTAACTCAGAAATGGTATATTATTATGTAGATGCTTGATTTTTTGCAAGTTCCCGATCGATGCGCTCATTGTTTTCTACACACACATTCTAGAAATAATTTCAGTTGTCATGAGTTCTAGCTTCATACTTTGGGTGGAATTTTCTTACACATTATTTTGGTCACCTCAGTGATTACCTGACAACATGTGTTAATGTTCCCTAAAAATATTAAAAGAAGACTTTCTCCATGAGAAAAGTGATTTTCTTTCCTCTCTCAAAAACCATATCAAGGAAGATCGTCGCATCCTGCCATATGCATGGGGTGAGATGATGTCTAATCATCACACTCTTCTCTAAACCTGGGCTATGACATCGTCACATGATGCTTGTGAATAGGGTGCGATTATACTTGAAGCATAGAAAAAGTCAAATTTCAGGAATGTTATATAAGGGAATCTTCTAGAAGGTGAGGTGGCCTCCGATCGGTTTGGATCTTACTCACTTATCTGATTTGGTGGGATTATCTTAATATCCTCATCCATCTCTCTTTCACACTATATAAAGAGGGATCTCTCATGGAAAAGGCTAAGGTTGAATAGGCTAAGATTTGCATGGAGAATTCTACTTCAGATTATGCTTGAGAGATTTTATTTAGTTCATCAAGTCTGATTGTGGATATTCTTCATTCAAGGTTGTTAGCATAGGGGCATACCCATGGTTCAATGCTTCAACAATGCACCAACAAAACCCTAACTGTTGGCTCTTTTGGCAACACCTGCAAAATAGATGAAGTCTCACCCGAGGTAGAGGCAGGGGGGGTTGCAGAACTCAGGTGTCTACAACCAAGCTGGGACACAAATCTATGATTACAACACTTAACAGAGTACTTAGACAACAACAAGCATTTTTTCTTTTCTTGAATCTCATTCACATCACATATTAAACCCTTATTACAGATCAGCATAGTAACCATAAAGATCAAGCACTTCTAATCACTTATCACATAGCATTATCTCAAATCCAACATTCATTTATCTTTAAGCACCAAGAAACAACATCAGATGCATTCATCATACATTATAACAACAACACTAAGCATAAATAAATTTTCACAAAGCACATCAAGACACAGGATATAGGTGGTTCACCCCAATGTGGGGCTATGTCCACCAACTTCTTCTTCTTCTTTATTAGTCTGCAATCTTCTTACATTCATTTTCTCCTATGCACAAAGACACATAGCCAAACTCCGTAATGGACAGGTGATCTGGGCACAATGCACTAGATACACCTTCCCCAAAACTGGGTCAAGGAAAAGAGCCAACTACTTTTATCACAAATCCTTACATAGTCTGTTGCACAGAGCAACTTACAATCTCTTGCACTAAGCCAACATCAACACTTACAAAATATTTTGCACATCGATAACACTCAGTAGTCATACTTCTTACATTTCTTAGCTAATTATTTATACATTTACAAAATTCCTAATCATGGGTGAACCCATGGGCTGACATCCCATAACCCATTACATAAACCCTAGTAAACCCTTTGATGGGTCCACAAGTAAGCAAAATACATGAGATTCTGTGATCTCATCTCTGTCTGGCACTCTATCTTTGACCAGCCTGTCAAAGTCCCAAAAGTGGTCAAACATGACCAATGTTTCCTCAAAACTTGGTCAAGGGCCAACAGGCCCCCAACACTCACCTATGACGTGTAATGAATCACTTGGATCTGGGCAATTCTACTTCAAAGGCCTCAAGCTTAGCTCAAGCTGCCTCGACAAACTCCTGAATTACTTTCTCTGTAATAGGCCCTTTGAAGCGGTTTTCCACTGTCGCAACCACTTGGTCTAGCTATGAGCCTTGTCCTTCAATCTCTTCAAAAATCATGCAAGCTTCATCCTGCACCGGTTGTAGTCATTGTGTAACCTCCATGACTCTACTCTAGATGGCAGTAATCTGTTGCGGGACTACGCACTACTCCTGCAATCTATTAATTTTCTCAACTGTAATGAGTGACTTCATATGTGCCTGTATGGTAGATGCATGTTGTTGCGCCTCCTGTAGTTGTGCTTCCAGTTTCCTTTGCTCTAGATATTCTGTGAGGCATTCATAGGTCTGTGCACTTCGATCACTCAATTTATTGCATTCTAAGGCGAGGTTCCTGATCCTTCTAACTGCGCTCTTGGCGATTTCTTCCCTCTGATCGCATACTTCTTCTGGACTTCTTGGCACTGCTTGGATCTCTAACTCTGTTACTCTTGCTTGAAGTTGTTGAATGGCCTCAGTGAACTTTCCCACTTGAATCACGACTGACTCTTCTTCCTCTTGTGCCAAGCCCGACATAGAAAGAAGTGATTTATTCACTGCTTCTTTGACCATAGTCTGCTCTGCAAGAAGATATTCTTTTTCTTTCTACATCTTCTCATTTTCCTCCTCAAACATCGCCCAAATTTCATATTTCTCCTTCTCATATGCGGTTACACAAGACTGCACAACTCGTAGTTTCTCTAAGACCTCCTCCTTTTCTTTCTGCAAGGATTTTGTAGCATTTTCCTTCTCTTCATGGACTCACTGAAGTTGAGCCTTTGTTGCATCTTATAGCCTTTGTAATTGGGTGGGCTCATCCCCAAATTATGAAATCTCTGATGAAGAAGGTGCAATAGGTATTGTGCAACTCAAATGGATGGCGTGTTTTATCTCTTTCAGCTCCTTTCCTATTCTTTCATACAGTGTTTCTTGCTTCACTCCTTGTCTCTGCAATATGTCCTCTGAAGCATCCTCCATGGCTACGATGATTAGACCGACATCATCCTTTGTGAGCACATTCTTCGATTGAGGCTTATTGGTGCAGGTCTTCTTTATTGTTGAAGGTTTCTGTGGAGAAAAATTCCTTTTCTTCGATGTTTCAGCCTCGGTAGGGAGATACTTTGGCGGTGTAACTTCACCTTTGTCTTGATTTTCTCCTTCTTCCCATCCTTCTTATTGGTTCACTTCGTCTCCTCCTCCTCTTGTGGGTGATTCAGGCCTACTTTCCTCTGAGGTGTTGTCCTCCTCATCACTTTCTATGCTCTATACCTCCTCCTTTTTCTTCTTTTTCTTTGCGCTAGTATGTCCATCATGCTTGACCTGGGTGACCAAGGGATTTCCGATGATGTCGGGGTCAGAGAGTTTTGTGTCTTCAATCGGTACCAGGAACTATGTTTCCCATTATTTGGTGATCTCCTCCATATCTTCATTGGTCATCTTATAATAGGACTGCAACTCCTCCTTACTTTCATCATTGCGTGCAGTGATGTAGATAAAGTGTCGATCTGTATGGAACTTTGCTAGCGGTCTGTACCAGTGCAATGTATTCAATTTCATTCATGGAAATGCCTCAATATCATGCTTCATCTCTAGGTAGTAAGCATGGAAGACAACATTCGACTACCGTTGCTTCGACATATCATCTGTATACCACAAGGTGGAGAACCTTATGGCCAATGACTTTGATGGATCAACTTCTAGGAATTTCGCTCCTTCCGGCATCTGCTAGGAGACAAATGTGATCAATACTAGTAACCAACTAAAATGGAATTCATAGCCCTGATCCTATGCTTCACGACAATCTTTCTCGAGCTCGTTGATGAGGTAACTCACCCAGTTCATTTTCATTCCTTCTACACACTTTCCTACGAGGTCTACTACGAATGCAGTGACCTGTGTTGGATGGTTCTTTCTGATGATCTTTGCAACTATAAGTTGACAGGTTAGGCGCACTGCACCATCCTAGATGGAGGCTACCTTGTAGCCTCTCTTTCCCTTCTCTATATCGCAATAATCCTCCTTTATGCATTGTGCCAGGGAGCAATCTGAAGTCTTCCTGGGTAGGACTATCGAGGGACCAATCCCTGCATGCTCAGTCTTGTGATAAGTTGGATCAACATCGGATCCACAGTGACGCGTCTGTCGATCCATAGAGATCCTCCGTGATAGCACGACAGGAGGATTTTAATGCAAACATTAACTGCCTGATGTCGACCAAAGTGAGGGATCTTCATCATGTTTAGTATAATTGATTGTGTGAGCTCCTTTATCCATGACTGGGAGACTATGTGTGGCTTCTTCCCAATCATATTAATCAAATACCTATGCAGCGTGAGCATCACATAGTTCTTTCGGTCTCTGAGGTTGAAGTTGTTTTTCTTCAAGGCTAGGATCTATCCTAATTGGTGTCCAACTACATGTATCCCCTTTGGGATGTACGCAGTGATAAATGTGTACTCAAAGTCACATGGGATACTGTCATGAGTAACTGTACCATCCAAATGTGGTATATAATCTGGCATGACCGATGGGATCTGCTTCGCATTAGCCAAATCATCGTGGTGCTTGCTTCGCTTCTTAGTAGTGGTCCGGCTAGAAAAATGTCTAGTCGAGGGGGTTTCTTGCAATCCTCCAGTTGATGACACCTGTATTCCTACAGACATAACTTTCTTATCCATGAGTTCCACAAGAATATCCTCCACAGATTTCTCTAACGTGCTAGCTTCACCCAACATTCACACTTGTAACCAAATAGATCGGGTAGGCAAATGGAAAAGTGAGGTAATCAAATGGATGGAGAGGTCTATAAATCAAAATGCGGTATACAATCAATTCTCTGTTAGCTTGGATAATCAAAGGTGGCAAAAATTTGTCCTGGTGCGGCGTCCGATGGGTTAAAGAAGCGATCATTGTAACATATTCCTCCAATGGGCAGGAATGCATCCATCAATGTGAATCAGTATGTTATGGCACAGTCTCAATGGTCCATTTGTTCATAACTGTGTTTTCTAGACGTTCTAGGGCGTCATTCTAACGATTGGGGCACCTCTAATGGTCATATAGCTTCGCCATGGAGAAGTCCCATTCTGTGTGGTTATGTTATTTCGATGAGGTTCAAGTTCTGTAGATCTATCTTCTACGAAGTCTTTTCTGGAGATTCCTGTAGTTTTTCTAATTTGGCTTTCTTCTTACTGAGTTTCCTTGCCTTCTTTCCTATGATCTGAATCTATTGATTCCTCTTTCCATTTTTATTCTTATCTTTTCTTAGCATAGTGACTTCGTGTTGTTGACATTCTTTCAAAGAGTTCAAAGGTAATACCTCTTTGCTTACTATGTCCTAGGTGGACATACTTTCTTCTTGCATGGATAGGTCCTTCAAATCTTTTTTCCCTCTTTCTACTTTGACAATTGTTTCTCTTTCATTATGTTTCTTTGACTCAACTTCTCTTTATTCTATCATTTGATCTATTCTTCTAGCTATGAGATCCCTTAGTTATTTCTTTTTCTTTTCTGTGGATTCCTCCTCTTCTTTCCTTCTGATTTGATCCTTTTCAATCCAAGTCTTTCCTAACAAAAGTGGAAAAAGGGCGTTGTTCTAAACAAATTTAATTCCTTCAAATTATTCTTCAGTTGATGTTTCATGAGAAATCATAGGTACATTAGTAACTCTTCCACATAGGGTTATCATCTTTCCTTTAAACAAGCCTATTCTTCCCAATGAAGGTACCATAGCAGGCTTTCCCAAAATTTCCCAAGTGATTTATGGCATAATGTTCACACATGTTTGTTCATCCAATACACAGTCAATGTCGAAGTCTTCTATTATTGTAACTATGCGGTGATTTTATTTCAGGATCTCTAGTAAATTGATGTCTATGTGATCATCCATTACTTCTTTTAATTGTATTAACATAGTCTCTGGCTCTTTTTATGTATGCTTCTTTAAGATATCCATATTTTCTTGACCATCTTTATATTTTTCATGTCTCATGTTCATCTTTTCAACTTTAGCAATCATCCTTGGGAAATACTCGACCTCATGACCAATAGCCTTACAACAAAGACAAATAGGACCTGTACCATGGAATTCCTTAACAAGATGTCTTATGCAATTATAGCATAGTGTCAATCCTCTCTTTCTTTTAAGCGATCCCCAACCTCTCCTGTACTACGCACTGGGATCACGGTGATGGACTTGCAATCTGCAAAAATTCTTTCTAGGTTCCTGCATCCACTTATTAGTCCAAAAATTCTTTCTATGCATAGGAATGACATATATTTCTTTATTTATATCAATTTTATCCAGATCCACTCTTTCTTCTAACTATGCCCTAGATTTCATATTAGGACAAAATCTATCAAACATACCTAGATTCATACTTTCGAAATAAAAAATTTCACTTATCTTATCTTTACCAGAGCACAAAGCTTTAAGATCTTACCTCTTTTATTCTGATCAGGTTTCTTTCTTAGCACAAATATTCGCAAGTCAAGTAGAATATTGCGCACTACAGTAATAGATCTAAGCACAGAGCTTTCTCTTTTATTCAGTTCCCAACAATCACAGTTTCAAGTCCTGGCAACAGAACCATTTGTTGACACATGTGCAGACTCAAGGTTCAACGCTTCAACAATGCACCAACAAAACCCTAACTACTGGCCCTTTTGGAAACACCTGTGAAGAATATGAAGTCTCACCCGAGGTAGAGTCGGGGGGGGTTGCAAGACTCAGGTGTCTACAACCAAGTTGGGACACAGATCTGTGTTTACAACACTTAACAGAGAACTTAGAAAACAATAAGCATTAGATCTTGAATCTCATTCACATCACAGATTAAACCCTTATTACAGATCAGCGTAGTAACCATAAAGATCAAGCACTTCTAATCATTTAGCACATAGCATTAGCTCAGATCCAACATTAATTTATCTTTAAGAACTAAGAAACGACATCAGATGCATTCATCATACATTATAAGAATATCACTAAGAATAAATCACTTTGCACAAAGCACATCAAGACATAGGATATACATGGTTCACCCTAGTGTGGGGCTATGTCCACCAACTTCTTCTTCTTGTTTATTAGCCTGCAATATTCTTACATTAATCTGCTCCTGTGCATAAAGCCACAGAGCCAAACTCCATACTAAATAGGTGATTTTCACACAACGCACTAGATCTGCCTTCCCCATGTTGAATTTTTAATTAAAATAATGTACCAAGGCAAGTGTTTCTCTTCCCTAGGCGCCTAAGGGGAGAAATTGCCGAAATTGGGTCTTAGTCAAATTAATTTGTGAGATGCAAATTAAAAGATAACTTTATGATTGAAGTGAG
>SNQJ01S0205214.1:0-14929 GCA_010110895.2 Picea sitchensis | reverse complement strand
AAGGACATACGGCGGAAAGCAATAAGCGGAGGGGGGTAGGAGATGAAATACAATGGACACATGGCAGGTGGTAAATGAATGATGAGATGGAGAAGGGACCACCTGGACTAAAGCGGAGATAGACAGATGACACAAGGCAACGGGGGAGAGGCGGCTCAGGAAGATGACATAACGGGGGAAGGGCCCACGTTAGTTAAACATAGAGCAACTGAGAAGGATGGGATCGCGCGAGTGCCGTTGATCCGGGCGCTTAGATCTCGGTCGTTGGGAAGCTGTGCGCCCGATTCCGGACCCCCCCCCTCGGCTTAAAGGTAGAAAGGCAGGGGGAGTTTGGAAATGCCTTGAGCGCCATTGAAGAGATGCGCCCTCGATTCTGGACCCCCCCCCCTCGGCTTAAAGGTAGAAAGGCAGGGGGGGTCCGAAATCCTATATGCACCGTTGATCCGGGCGCGCGAATCTCTGCCGCCCAGACTTGCTTGTCGCTTACCACGGGCGCATTAGCATTCCAAAATTAGGACAAGTGGGGTTTTAACCCATTCCTTTGCATTCTATCCCCCTTACAGGAAATATCGGTAACAGAATGTATTAGGGTTTATACTTGGATCTTCTTATTTAATGGAGAAGTAAACTGATGTTTTTTTTAATTTAATGACTGGAACTGTTTTTAGCCTAGCTCGATGGTTGTTGTCTCCCAAGGCCCTCATTTTCCCTCCCGTCTTGACCACTTGGCTATGATTGATTGTGTCCTTCGTGGTTGCTTAGCTCTTGTCCTTAGCTTGTCAGTCCTCGCCTGAGCAGTCAACCAGGAGCCTGATCTACGATCGTCACCTTAGTGTTAAAAGACCTATGGATCTCAACACCCTGATTTTCTGTGCGAGGATGATGAAGCGAAGGATGAACCCATAAGTCGTCTACCTCTGTCGTTAGCCTTGGTAGTGGTTGTCTCGCGCCTTGATGTGTTTTACTAACCCTGAAATTTTGTTGTTGGCGTAGCCTTTTTCCCACTGTGCGTTTTTTTTTTACCTTGCTGGAAATTCTCTGTGTTGGCTGTTAAAGTCTCGGTGACCTTTTCAATGGCTTCCCGCTTGATCCTTGCACTTCTTTTACTGTTTCGAGCGTTTTTACATTCCTGACTACGTTTTTTTTTTGGAGTGATGGATGAAATTTCTTAACCCTGCGTTTATGCATTGATGGATCCTTATAGCTCTGTGTTTTTATGTCGTAAGAGATAAAACCTCATCCCTGCGTTTTATGTACAACTCAACGTATATTTATAACTCAGTGTATGCATTAAGGGATACAATCTCATCATATATTTATATCTCATCGTATAGGTACAACTCAACGTATGCATTAAGGGATAAAATCTCATCCCTACGTATATTTATAACTCAACTTTTTTTTTTTTATGCATTGATGACTATGTGGAAAAGTTGCCGAAGCATTTCAGAAATTGAAATCTCTGCCCTTAGGCATTTTAACCTCAGCGTCTACCTGGAACCCTGCGATTCAACCATCATTCCCAGTGTGGATCTCTGCAATCCTCACTGTGAAACCCACGTCATTTTGCCCACGAAATTTGGCCCCCATCCGTTCAACTTGTCTGTGCCTTCAACTGTGAAGAACAACGACTATTTGTGTTCCAATTTGTGGGGAGTAAGGTACCACGACCTCTTTTACCAGGCAAGGCGATTACAGTCTTTAGCAAACACGAATTTATTGACGTCAATACGAATGCATCCTCACAACGATCATAGTTCCTTACGAGGTTCTTGATGCACAGTCACTCTATTAATGGTGTTGCGTTTGCATTTTCTTCCTTAATGACAGCGTTTTTACTCATCGTTGATCTGATTCGTCACCTGAACGTTTGTTTATATTGTTGATTGGTTTGTTGTTTAGTGCTGAGCTGTAGATAGAGTACTTTTTCTATATTCCTTCTATATTGATCGCTCCAGAACATTTTTTTTTTACTCAGCCTTGAGAATTGATTGCCGGTTGGAGCTGGAATGTAGCTCTGCATTTTCCTTTGAATGACTAGCTTATCGCTCAGCAAATTTGGCTGTGGGTATCCCTGATGATTGCGTTCTTATTAATAACATCATTGACAGGAAATTATGCCACCGACCCTTGTGACTAATCACCGTCTGCGTTTAACCTTTTTGCCAGAAAAATCATAACAATGACAACCACCATATTTGGCTAGAAGATAGTGCTCATAATTTAGCTTAATGACAGCCTTGACCCTTAATTTAAATTTATATTAACGACAACCCTCCCCCCCTTGGGGCTAGGAGACAACTGTCTCAAACCAAGTCCAGTCAATGGCAGTAATCTTTAAAAAAAAATGACAGGATTTAATTAAGTAATAGATTGAATGGCAACAAATTTATCTAATGTTAGTTATTGAACTGGCAGTAATCTTTTTAAAAAATGACAGAATCTAATTGAGTGACAAGTCGAATGGAAACAAAATTTATTAAATATTAGTTATTGAACTGGCAGTAATCTTTAAAAAAAAATGACAGAATTTAATTGAGTGGCAGGTCGAATGGAAACAAATTTATTAAATATTAGTTATTGAACTGGCAGTAAATTAACGACAGTGAGTTTATATTGGGAAGGCAATTTATTTTAAGACAGCATAGATTTAGCCTTATTTCAATAGCAAACTGATCATGTCAGATCATGTCCTCTCATTTGTCAGTGATTAATGCTTGGTTAGATAGCAGGGGCGTTTTCATTTGAAAAGTCAATTCCGATTATGGTTAACCTTACTTTCACTCAACCGTTTATTATTACTATTATTATTTGTGGGATGAGGAATTTTTGTGTAAAGATTGTTAAGATGTACATAATCTATTTCTTGGATATTTTTATATATATCTACATGATTATTAGATATTGATTTTAAAATAGATTACTTATAACAAATAATAATATTTAAGGCAATTTGACTTAGATGGAACTCTGATGACACTTGTAATTTAAATTTGCGCAAATGAATATGTTTTAAGGATAATTTAGATTGTACCTTGATGATATTTTGCATTTAGGCATGCTAATATGGGCTCGTGATAAATGATTAAAACAGTTGGTAACTATTGACTAGCTTGACTCGACGATTGATCGGGTTGGCGAGGTCGTTTTTAGCTTGCGCCTTTTGTTGAGGGGGTTGTTGTTTATTATAATTAATGATTGTCCTTTGCTTATTGGCTTGGTCTGCTTGTGTCGGGTGGGATGTAGACACCTCCTTGTTCCTCAGAACAGTCGCCAGCCCTGAGACCTTAAATGGTCAAAATCGATGGGAACTTGGGCTTGAGCGTTGCTTATGTGTCTTGGAGGTCCTAACCATTGCAAGGTAGGACGGGCGGGTAGTCATTCTTATTCTTCATCGGTTGATTGCCATACGTTTCTTCCAGGTGTTGGATGTGCTTCTTAGGTCGTTATGTTGTTGTCGTGTGAGTTGCATGCGTCATGTTCGTCGTCGTGTTGCGATGTAGAGTATAATGTCATGTTTACCTTCCTACACACACAAACAAACAAAAAAAAAAATCCTGCACTTGTTATGAGAGGCTTGTTGTCGTAACTAAACAAGAGGGATGTTTCAGACATGAAGCATAATTCATTTAAAGTCTAACTCAAATTTTCATATTAAGACTTGGTATTCAACACCAAGTATATCCTACAGAGACTATGAAGTTTTTGCAGACTTAGAAATCAAGACTCAAAGTAAGTTTGATCTCATAAAGGATCAGATGGGAAAAAGAGACATCTTCCAGGAATGGAAGACATATGCCATGAGTTGAGAAGACTAGATCATAGCTTCAGAGACTTCTAGGAGATATGAAATCTCTTGGAAAGATTCCCTTGTTTCAGTGACAAAGGAAGAAGCCAGTCAGAAGGACTAGGATATGGATTTTGCCTTAAGACCAGAAGGGAAGTTAGTGGTGACTTCCAAGATTGATATAATAGAAAAAGTATGTTGCATATAACAATATAGAGATATGCAAATCCTGATTTGTGTCCAGAGGATTCCCCCAACAAAAGGGAGAAGACTATGATGAGACACTTGCTCTAGTAATCGAAGAAATAGTTCTAGTGTTCATGAAGACAACCAAAACAACCATGATTCCGATACAGTATGAGATTCATAGGGAAAAATCCTTGTTTTTGAGATTGAGTTGCCTCCATGAAAGAAGAAAAACTACCTTATGTTTCAGATGAAGATGTTGCCATGATGGAATAGAGGAGCTACTCTCAGAGTTCAAAAACTACAGTGAGAATAGAGCAGTCATTCTCAGCTTTAGAAATAACAGCTGGAGGTGCAGAGTCTCGGTTCCAGAAGGAACAGTTGCAGAAAAAGTAGAGGACATACTCTAAGGCAGTGGGACAAATAGTGCTTTGCAGAAAGTAGATAGAATCAACACATGATTATGCATATTGAGTTGCAGTTGAGAAAGTGTACCAGGTTGGTACAATGTGATGTGAAAATTTTTGTTTCGAAGTACATGACATGAAGACTCATGTCTGCAAGTTGAAGCAAGCTCCAAGAGGTTGGTATGGTAGGATTGATAGTTTTCTGATGAGCTTGGGATTTACCAAGAGTAAAGTTGATTCCAATCTTTACTTCAAGATTGAGAATGATGGACCAATTATATTACTGCTATATGTGGATGACTTATTCTTGACAGTTGAAGAAAATCTCATCATAGATTGTAAGAAGAAGCTACCGCTGAATTTGAAATGAGGACCTAGGCCCAATGCACTATTTCTTAGGTCTTGAAGTATGGCAGAGCCTAGAAGAGAATTTCCTTAATCCAAGAAAGTATGTTGTGGAAATTCTGAAGATATTTGACATGATGGAATGCAAAGCCGTGTCCAATCCTATGGATAAGAATCTTAAGTTATTGGTTGATACTTCATTAAAAATAGTTGATGTTACTCTATAAAGACAAATGATTGTTTCATTGATGTATAAGATAAATACCAAACCAAATATATGCTTTGTTGTGAACACCTTGAGTCAGTATCTGGTGGAGCCCAGATGTGGTCACCTTGTAGCTGCAAAGCATGTGATGAGATACCTTAAGGGTACATTGGACTATGGCCTCTGTTTTACTAGAGATTGTGACTTCAGATTGTATGGATATACTGATTCAGATTGGGATGGAAGTGCTTCAGATAGAAAGAGCACTTCAGGATGTTGTTTCAATTTGGGGTCATCCATGACTTCGTGGCAAAGCAAGAAGCAGTCTAGTATTTCTCTCAACACGATAGAAGCGAAGTACATTGCAACATGTTCCGCCAGTTGTGAATCCATATGGCTTCAGAAGTTGTTGATAGGTTTGTTTGATCTAGCTACCATGATTCTATGTGATAAATAGAGTCGCATAAAGATGACAAAGAACCCAATGTTCCATGATAAGACGAAGCACATAGAGATCCAGTATCACTACATTCGTGACATGGCACAAAAGGGAGTTGTAAAGCTCCAATATGTTGGCACATATGAGCAGGTTGGAGATGTGTTGACTAAGCCTCTGTCTCATGTGAAGTTTGAGTACTTTCAAGACAAGATTGGTGTAGTCCGAAAGGACATCCCTCGAAAGGGGGAGTGATGTTGATGATACTATGGTATCATGACCAATAGAAGATAGCTCAGTTAGGAGTTTTATCCTAGGGGACAGATCATCCATGGGAAGATCTCGAAGGTCCGGTAAGGACGTCCTGTCAGAGTACCTGTGCATGTATATGCCAATTGTGGTTAGTAGTGGTAGCTTAGTTAGGATTTTATATCCTAGGGAATCTTATGATTCCTGAAGGTCCAGTAAGGACAGTCTGTCAAAGTACCACGTGGTAGCTTGTTAGGATTTTATATCCTAGGGAATCTTATGATTCATGGGCATATCCTGAAGGTCCGGTAAGGACGGTTTGTCAGAGTACCACATATGTTTTTATTGATGCACCTGCCTCATTCTGTTGCCACATATTGATGATGATGTTATTCCAGCTTCATTTTGTTGTTGATGATGATGTTATTCCAGGTTCATGATGTTGATGTTGATGTTCCAACTTCATGATGTTGATGATGATGATGTTATTCTAGCTTCATGTTGTTAATGATGTTGATGTTCCAGCTTCATGTTGTTGTTGATGATGATGTTATTCCAACTTCGTGTTGTTGATGTTGATGTTTCAACTTCATGTTGTTGATGATGATGTTATTCCAGCTCCGTGTTGGAGATGATGATGATGTTCAATTTCTACTGATGTTGATGAGGACACAAAATTTCGATGACCTATAGATATGACCAACAATGTTCCTGATGTTGATGACGATGTCCCCTCCTCTTGATGATGTATTGAGTCCAGTCAATTGTTATGAATGTTGTTAGTAGAATACCCTTTTTGTTAAGGGGGAGTGTTGAAATATTGTAACTTCAAAGAATATTCTACCTGAGAGAGAGTTGAATAATATTATTATATTATATTTAATTAGGCCCTATTGTGCCTTAGTAAAAGTCGGCCCTATTTTGCCTTGGCAATTAATTGTAAATTAAGAGGGTAAAGTGACAGGTCAACCCAGACCTAATTATACGCTGGCCATACCACTATTTATAAGAGAGGCCAGTGCCTCATTTGGACACACACAACCATCTCTGCAATACATAAGTCTTGGATGAGAAACTACTGCAACTAGGGGTGACGTCAAGGAGGGTTTCTGGTCTATCTCTTGGTATTTCTTGGTCAAGTAGTGCGCTACTCTTCCTAGTGAAGGATTAGAGGAGGATCTTTTGTTCGTTCTTCGGTCTATCTATATTGAGGAAGTTTTTACTAGGTTTTCTCCCTCATGAGGGTTTCCCAGGATAAGTTGTGTGCCTCTATTGTTTCTGTGATCGCCTCTCTTTCATTGATCTTATTTATACAACTAATGTGCTAAATGATTGTAATAATAAAGAAGAATCATAATTGCTAGATGTATAAGTAAAAACTATATATATATATATATATATATATATATATATATATCGGCTCAACTATACATCTTTTACAAAATGGCACATAATTCCTAATATACAAAATGGAAGCAAGTGCCCAAACATGGAAGAATGTAATATGGTGCCCTAGATACAAAATGACACTCATTGGTCTCTCATTGGCCACTGCTACCCTTGCCACTATCAGGTGCATCCCGGAAGTCGATCTTTCTCCTCTTGCACCTAGGTGTGGTTCATCTCTATGGAGAATGGACAAAGAAACAACATTCTTATAAGTTTTTTTTCCATAATGAATTAACATACTTACAAAATGATACTTTATAATTCAAGCTAAGAAAACTCATTGCAGATGATATTGTCAGTCGCAAGGATGTTTCCTCTGTGACCCTAATATCTTAGCTATGCCACCCTATAATAATTACAAGAATAATAATCATGAAATTTAAACAAAAATTCCTAAAATCAATTCCATCCATGATACATAAAAAATTCATCAACAAATTATCTCACAATGAATAACTTAGGGAATGATAGAGAGTCGTTAGTAGGTGGAGCACTCGGCTATACAAGTTTCTCTAATGCAGGATATGTTGTTGCATCGACTATGGTATCCACATCGGATGATGGATGAGGGGATGCATGAGAGCAAAGTGGTGCAACCACACTGGATGAAACAATTTGGGATACAACATGGAGGACTGGTGGGTGGCATACGAGTGTAGGCATTATGGATGGATGGGATGGAAAATGTGGTGAGGGTGGGTGGAAATAAACCCCCATGGGTTGTACAAGGGATGGAAGTACCCTAGGTTCAAAAAGTGGTATCCCAAGAGCCAAGGTAGGGTGGTGAAGGACCAAACTTGCCCTATAGTTGGGGACACCAGATGGGGGGGAATTTGATAGTGGTGAATGGTATGATGGTGGTACGGGTGACCTGGAAAACAATGAAGCAACCCACATACACATTTATAATATTTTTGTTAGTACCAAAAAGTAAAATTCAACCAAAACAAGATAACAAATTTTGCATTTAAACAAGATTTAACTCAACACATGATACTTAGGAAGGGGGTGATTTGTCCATCCCAAGTGGACATGGTTCATCACTATATGATACCATAGCACGTAGAAACACAACACCATTATATTTGATTTCTCATAAACAATTTGTAGAAACACAACAACATTATATTTTATTTCTCATAAACAACTTGTAGAAACACAATAACTATCGTACACATGTAGAAGAATAGTAGCAGATCAATGAGATTGGTAGAGAATAAGCAAACCACTATGGTGAATTATCAAAGGTCACACTGAACACACTAGTACACAATATTTTAGAGAAAGGGTTGTTTTTTGTGGTAGTTCCAAGCAATATACTTGTGGAAGAGTTGGTGTACAACATTAAATCTTCCCTCATATTCAAAAAAATAGAAAATGTTGAAGTAGGCAGGAATGCATGGTAGTGCTCACTCCACCATACCTAAGTATGCATTGCACTAAACGAGCATGTTGCTACTACTGATGTATTAGTGGTGGAAATTAACACTGATGCATCTACCATCATCAAGGTTCTACTATCTAAGTGTAGCAATTGCAAACATCATATAATTATATATAGAAAAACACACATAATCAATGAAGAACATAGAAATGGTCAAGATATTAATCTCCTCCATGAAACTCTCATGTTTATTGGCCTCCACCGACCCATAAAAGGTCTACCTGCAGCTCGAGCATATGTAAGGATCGCATGAACTCCTAGTCTATTCATGTGCCCTCTCATGACCAGAATCTACTGCAGTGATTTTTCAACACATCCCCCAACATCACCTGTAGGTCACTCCTGGTGGGATAATGCTATAAAAGTATTATGTTGCACTAAGATATGAGTTCCGGTGGATATGGATGTTTGTGTCTAGATGATGGTTTTTGTGATGGGAGGATGCTAGGAAAAGGGTTTAAGCCTTCGCCTAGGAGAACGAGGACCTAACAATGGGTCACACCTAGCATTTTCTTTATCCTATGCGGACCCATGACCCACCCCCTCAAATTCACCATTGTCAAAGTAGTTGCCCTCGAGACCTAACATCAAATTTTCCCATAATTTTTCGAGGAAATATAGAGGCACCTTCCTATTATTGTAGGGAGGTTTGTCAAATACCATAAAACACATATCCATCCAATTGTCTAAAAATGGTTGGTTGGTGCACTAGTCCATACAAATGCATCTCTTTGTGATTGATGGCTATACTCCAATTCTTGGGTCAATGAACAATGTCATCAACTATTTTTTTGAAATGTGTAGGTGTCTAGGTTTTTATCTAGCCCCATCCCATAATATTCATACATTATGGCCATTTAATTAGAAATGTGAGTTCATTAGCCATGGGAATTTGCAATGCAAGATACAATGGTGTGTAAGGGATTGGATAGTGACATTCATGAGGGCTCTTTGGTATTTCCTAAGTATTGTACAAGGGTTCTAAGAGATCTCAACCATGCATCAATTTCCATGTTTATGTTTGCTAGTTGTGGGTTGGAATTTGGTGTGTCTTCTTGTGGCGATGTTGGGTTTGGGTTTTCTCCAAGCTCCATATTAATTAAGTGTGCTGCAATTTAATAAGGGAAAATTAAATTTAGGTTTATTTTTTAATCATTTAAACAAATTATGAAAAAAAAAAAAAAAAAAATTCCATCAAAATACATACCTTGAATCAATATCAATTGAAGACCACGTCAACAGAGTTTGATAATGATTTGTCAAGCTCTCCTTAGTTTTTTCTCCCAATTTTGCTCAATCTCACTCAAAAACATGCGGCACGATCTATTGGTGAAATAGACCGACCATGAGCATATTATAAAAATGACCCACATGAACACACACACGTTCCTAGAGTGCATGCATGTTCCCAGGAATG
Source organism: Picea sitchensis (assembly GCA_010110895.2). NCBI lineage: Eukaryota > Viridiplantae > Streptophyta > Pinopsida > Pinales > Pinaceae > Picea > Picea sitchensis. The sequence continues at coordinate 5,004 of SNQJ01S0205214.1, read as the reverse complement.
TGTGTGGAATGCATGTGCATTCTTACGAACGTGTGCACACTCTTAGTGATGCCTACCCAGTGCTAACTTGGCATCCTCGGTGGCGATTCAAGGAATGTCAAACTTGTCAAATCAAGAAGGTGTGCACGTTGTTATGAACGCGAGCATGTTCTTGCATGAACGTGTTCGTGCTCACCCCTTTGCCACTTTTTCAACCATCTTCTTCCTGTGAGTGCCCACCTATTCTTGGTGCCTATTATCACACTATAGTTCCTCTTTCATATCTCAATGGATCATACAAGAGTTGAGCTAATTTTTCTTCAAGAAAACCTATTTTTTTCTCTTTAGGAACTCTCTTTTTCTAAAACCATTGTCTTCCCATTTGAATTGCATGAATGAATGATGAGTGTGAGGAGCCTTCCCCACATTACTTTCTTGATTTCTTGAAAGTAGGAGTTGGTTACTTCAAAATAGGGGATAACTGCTTTAGGTAACTAAGTTACATTTCCCCTCATATGGATTCATAGCTCTCTAGGTGGTCTCTCCAAGTGAGCCTTGAAACCTTTCATTAAATTCAAAATGATCATGTTTATGTCTTTCAAAATCACCACGATAACTACCTCATAGTGTGGAACAAAACATAGTATTGAAAAACATAATTACAACACATATAATCAAGTTCATAATTTCCAAAGGGTAGAAACCAAGATACTACATCAATAACATTTTCCTCTACTTGCACACTAAATTTATTAAAAAAATACAGTTTGCACTTAAGCCCTACACAAAGACACTTCCAAATCAATATTAAAACATAGGTTACACAAAAACACTTCCAAATCAATATTAAAACATAGGTTACACAAAGACACTTCCAAATCAATATTAAAACATAGGTTGTATTTGAGAGTAAAAATAGTGATTATTATTTATGAATATATAATATTAATTGAATAAATATTTAAGTTTCCCCTAATTGATGACACTTTGAAACGTAATAGTGATCCTAATTGATAAGAATGGGCTACCTAAAAGTGACCCCTCATAATTTAAGTGTTTAAGAGTTTGGTGTAATCATTTTTTTTTTTTGACTTTTCATGGCTTTGATTTTCTGGAATTATTGTTTAAATTGTCTTAAAAAAATTATAAAACATTGACCATTGTTCAATAAAATTTGAAAAAATTGCTTTGTTATATTTTTAATTGAATAGTACATTATATTAAAAATCTCTATTTAAATTTAACACATTTACCAATTTTGATGTAGAAACCCTAATAATGCGTCACCGTCACCTTTTATCGCGATAACTTCACCTCTTGATTCATTGTGTTTACCGAGTTACTAAAATCCTGCAAACCCTAATACTGCGTCACCGTCACCTTTTATCGAGATAATTTGGCTCTTGATTCATTGTGTCTACCAAGTTACTAAAATCCTCCTTTCAAAAAAGGCCTAGGATAAAACAATTTAATTACAGTCACAAAAATTTCATTAAAATTAGCACAATCCTTCGAGGTCAAATCAATTGAGGAAAGTACGGTTTCAGGAAATTTTATAGTTTTTGTTGCATTGAGAGGTTTTGTACCTCTCCTTGGTGCAGAACTGGACAGGGGGATTAGGGTTGGGATTCTATCTGGTGCTAATAACCGAATTTTCACATCCGGGATATCATCAGATTCCGGTTTAATCCTGTCCTTCTCTTCTAATCTGGTATCAGAAAATTTTGGATTGTTTTGGGAGAGCCTAGGATTGTCTGTTGGAATCAGAGATGAGCAGTTCAGAGTCGAGTTTCCGGTGGCTCTACCTGAAGCGGCTTCTCCGAGCCTTCGATCGGCTCAGGAGGCCGAGTAGCGATCTAAAAAGTTCAAGCAATATAAGGCTGGCAGCAAACGTTTCTCTGGCATTGGCAGCAAGCCCGCGGGCAGCGTGGCGTCATGGGTTGATGAATAAAATTTCCTGCGATAAGAAGAATCGAAGCATTCTGAGAAGGATCCTTGGACGAAAGAGGTTCCCAGAAATAATGGCCGAGAGGGCCAGAACTCAATTGTATTCTCTGTCGCAGTCCAGGCTGAAGGATGCCATGCAGAATAAGAAATCATGTTCAGATGGGTGGAAGAGGTTATATGTGATGAGGAGACGATTATTATCATGTCGGTCGTCGGGTAAGAGATTCGAACCTCTGCCCGCCTCTGTGGTTGCTAGGAGGCTGGTAGACAGGCGCACGAAGCAGTTGCAAAGACTCATCCCTGGAGGAAAATCGATGGACACTTCCGGCTTATTGAGAGAAACAGCGGATTATATCGTTGCCCTGAAAACACAGGTAGAGGTACTGCAATCTTTAGTGAATAATTCTCATGAGCATAGCCAAAACCCAGTTTGAATTTTTGTTGTGGGCGTTTAAAAATTCTGGTTTGCTTCAAATTATGGCCCTTGGAGATCTATTGGGATATATATTGAATTTTATTTGAGGCTGAGATTGCATTCAAACAGCCATTCTTTACTGCCCACGTCTGCAGCAGTTTGCTGGTCATCCATTCAATAAAACATGTTTAGGTGGATTTGATTAACCAGGACCCCGGGACAATTAGGTTCTATCTTTGTTGCAGTTTAAGCAGTAAAACATGGCTTAATTTGTATGTGATGTTTCACCATTTACAACAGGTATACAGGCCTGGACACGATATCATTTCTTTTTCTTTTTGCTTGCCACTGTTACAATTATCTTTTGACTTCATCTTTCATTTTCCTTCCGTAAAGGTTACACAACAAAGCATTTATTAAACAGATACATCTTATCTTTGACATGGATGCCTGTCACTGACTGTGCAGTCCCCATTTGTCTTTAGAATGTAAAAACAACTGCATTAATCTCTGATGACTTTTTCTTCAGCTGTTATCTCTTTTTCGCTTTTTCTTCAACTGTTATCTCTTTTTATGCCTGATAAAATGCATCTGTTTCATATATTTTGGCGTTGCTGTTCTCCATTCTGCATAAACCTATTTTGCTTACTGGGTGACCTAATTTATTCTGATCCCAATGTTTTTGCACTCTCAAACATCATTTAACGTGAAATCAATTCAATGGGGATTTACATGGGAGAAAAAATCTCTATTTTATATGTAATTTTGCTATTCTTATTAAATTCTCATCCTGAAGCAGTTAAAACTTAAAACATAAAGATGCAAAAGTATAAATGGAAAAGAATGTCTACAGGTAAAACGAAAATGAGAATAAGGTGTATATTATGATACCATACTATTTAAATAAATTTACCTAGTTTAATTGAATTTGTTAATAAATAAAAATAGACTTAAAAAAATATTTTAAAATTGAGTTTATCAATAAAAAAAAATTAGATAGATTAGTCTTCTAGGTGTAGGAGTGCTGACTTGTTAATCCTTCAATAAACAATCAATAAACATAGAAATTTACACCTGACTTGTTAATCCTTCCGGACCATAGATTGAGATTTATTCTATATGTCCTAATTTACCTAATTTATATAAGATGAATCAATCTTAATTATAAATTATAATTGTTTTTCAAGAAAATGAATGTGTTTGTTAAAAAAATGAATGTTTTTTCTTTGGAAAAAAATGAATGTTATTTTTTTTTTGGTCAAACAATGAAAGTAGCAAGATTAGATCACTTCTAAGTACATTTATTTTTTCCATTTTCACGTTAGCAACTATGCCAAAACTTGCAGTAACATCCGGTTGTGATTGCTCATGTGGTTGTTTATTATTTACCCTGGCAGAATTAAAAACTCAAAAACACATATTATATGTTCACTACTTTTATTGCGTCCGTTTTCTCTAATGGTCTGCTATATGCAAGGGCAGACATTCTAGAGTTTACTTGTATTGCATGATACCTTTAAATCAATTCTAAAATATGTAGAATAAAAACTCTTTAAAAGAATCTAAATTTAGATGTCAAATGGATCATACTTCCGGCTATTGATGCTGTTTTTGTTTGACTAATTGTTGTAGAAGTTTTCCCAGATCCACACTAATTTTGCTTTCCGTATGGCACTTCCAAGCTCTACTCACTCTCATTGATGGTGTAAGACTAAAGGAAATTAATTGAATTAAGCAAGCTTGGGGACCAAACATAAATCTTTATAGCCAAGCTTCCATCAAGCTTCTGTTGGCTATGTGTTAATTGTTCCACATATCTAGGTAGAGAACCGTAGATGGAGTAATGGACTATTCCAGAAGCTCCCAACAAGAAAACAGTTACATCCTGTTGGTTTCCGAATGAGCTGTGGTAGTTGAATACAGTTCCGGTTGGTTTCGGCGGTTCAATACGGTTAAGGGGAATACGGTTCCGGTTGGTTTCCGAATGAGCTGACGACAGTTCAATACGGTTAAGGGAGCTTACATTCTCCCACTTGGTCCATACTTCTAATCTTAATGTCTCATCTTAAAACCTATTGATAATCTGTATTAAGTAATAGATACATGAATCATGGCAATAAGTCCTCTTATGACGAGTATTATCTTCCATGTATTACTATGTATTTATTTCTTTTATAATTTATATGGCAACAATTTCTTAATGAATAAACCTTATGTTTATTCTTGGTCCTACACAGATGAATTCTCTCAAATCAAATTAAGGTGCACATAAATATGAGGAAAACATCACAATAATTAAGAATTTCATTAAAATAACATTGTCCATACAATGAGAAACTACATAATGGAACCAAGTCCCATATTCATTACATGCTCCTTGAATTTAAACGGTGGCATGCCCTTAGTCAAAGGATCAACGATCATCAACTCAGTGCTGACGTGCTCAATGACCACTTTCTTTTCTTTAACACGTTCTCTTATGGCTCAATACTTAATGTCGATGTGTTTATTTTGACTCCTACTTTTGTTGTTTTTAGCCATAAAAACAACAGCTGAATTGTCACAATACATTCTCAATGGCTTGGAGATAGAATCCATAATTCTAAGCCCAGAAATGAAACTCTTAAGCCATACACCATGTAAAGTAGCCTCAAAACAGGAGA
>SNQJ01S0205213.1:0-15259 GCA_010110895.2 Picea sitchensis | reverse complement strand
GCTCTTTTTCCCTACAAAAGATCAAGTTGCAGACATTTTCACAAAGTCTCTTACAGAAGTGAATTTTTCCAAACTTCGATCTATGTTAGGAGTTCAGGAAGTTGTCATTAAGGGGGGATAGGCTCTAATGCCACCTTCCTTCTCCTATTGTGTCACTATTGTAAATCCTTCAATCCTATCCCAAGTTGTTCTTAAGGGGGGATGTTACGGTATTTAGACACTTAGGAGTTAGTTAAGATCTACTTGGTCTAATATGTTGTTAGGTAAAAGTGTGTTTCTTAGTGTGTTTCTTTAGTATGCATTAGTATGCATTTGTAGTTAGGAAATCTGATGGTCACGATATGTTCCCGACATAGAGAGATCCGACGATTCATACTCTTCTCGATCTTAATGGCCATTGATCTGTGGTTTAACACCCGATTGGTCCATGATCTCTATTTAAAGAGCATGGAGGGTCATTTGCCGATGATCAATTGTGAGAAAATCTCTTGTAAAATCTCTCTGTAATCTCTTTCTTTGCATTAATAAACTACTCCAAGTGGTCGCATTGGATGGGGCCATGGATGTTTCCCCATAGGGGTTTTACCACATGAAAACATCAGTGTGTTGATCTTTGATCTGGTTATGTGAGTGGTTACTGAAGAGATCCAACAAATGAACTACGACCACACACTAACTAGATAGATCCAACAAATGAACTACGACCACACACTAACTAGATAGATCCGCCATTCCTTTTTACTATCCAAGAGACCATGATAAGGAGAAACTTATTCTAACTCTCGAGAGCATCCAAATGCTTCTTGAACTGGAGATAGTCCTAATATTTTGGTAGCATACCTTGGGCCACCATTGTCTTGGTGTGCCAGTAGAGCTCCAACATTTTATGAAACTTGGTATCTCGATTATGAGTGCAAACCAGATCAAGAAAAATGTCTTCTGCTTGCATGTCCACATATTCATCCTCTTAATAGGCCTGGATAATTTTAACATATTCTTCCAGTGGATGAATGGCTTCTTTCGCCTCAAGGGGGACTGAACTCCAGTAATGCCATGTAACATCCTTAGCCACAAGGGTGGATCGGGTTTAACAAAAGGGGACATTGAAACACTGAAGTTAATAACTTTCCACTCGTAGACGAGGATCAAAATAAAATAGAGGTATGCAACTAGAGAAGGATCCCATACCACCTTTATTTTCTTTCCATTCTTCACGACGAAGAAAATATCTAGGACCAGATTTCAAATTTAATTGTTGTTATGAATGGAAACTCAATCATGATCCGACATAATAACATCACTTTTTTACTTTCCCAGTTCCCCCATTGTCTCTTGCGGAATGAAATTGAACAATTCATGATCCCATGTGCATGATAAGGAGGAGGATAGGAAATTTGTGGTTGGGGAAGTGTTCAATTGCATGCACAAAAGGAAAATGAAATCCTCCATGCCTTGACTGAAATTACCATAACCTTTCCCACTTGTCACCAGATCCAGGGAGTCAAATTCTGAAAGAGCTAGAGAGTGGAAGAGTTGCTTGAGAGTGTGATCTATAGTGTCTTCCCATCGAGAGTCAAGAAGCATGGTTGGATTGGAGACTCCTTTATTGGAAATATATTTTTCCACTTTATTGGAATCTCTCTTGAAATGGGAAGGAATGAGGGCAGAGATATGTTGGATGACAGGTTGAAGGAGTTCTAGAACAACCTCTAAATGCCAGTTGCTAGAAACTTTACTTGGAGAAGACCCATTTTGAATTTTGATGAGCATATAAATTATAAGTTGGGATTCTCCCTCGAAAATGAGCTTGGAATAATTATGAGAGCGAGCTACCCACAACCCTTGGAGAAGAGTCCAAAGCTTAGCCACATTATTAGAGTCGATACCTATATATCTCGAGAAGAGCCTAAGGATATTGTCATCAACATCTTTGAAGGCCCCACCATAATTAGCACTCTAGGGTTTCCTTTTAAGGCCCATTAAGTTTGACAAAACCCAGAGGAGGAGGGGACCAAGAAATGGGAGAAGAAACATGAGGTGGGAAAGGGGGGTGAATGAATGGATAGGGAAGATAAGGGGATCTAAACAAAAAGAAGGAGACATTATTTGTCATTTCATTTAAGAGCTGTAGCATCCCATTGGATGGAATGGACAATTTCGAGGATGTTTTTCCTAATCTTATTCCGAATGGATGGCACCGATAAAATATTTCCTTTAAAGATACGTATGTTCGTTTATTTCCACGTCTCCCATATGACAAATCCAGGGAAGAGATGCCAAATACAATTAAGGATGAGGCTTTGAATGTCTTGAGATTGCCAAGAGGAGATAGTTATTCGAATCAAATTTGTGCAACGTTTAGATTGTCGAAAGAAGAGGGTTCCCTCAACCTAGAGGGAGGTGTAGAATGAATAATAATTAAGGATATGCTCAATGGATTCATTAGCTAGGTGGCACATGACATAGAGACCGAGACCCTCAAACCCATGACGAAGGAGATGATCGACAAGCCAAAAAAAGGTTGCAACTTTGGGCCATCGATTTTGTTTCCAAACTTTGGCCTAGATATCATCTAAAGGGGCCGCAACATGGTGGTAAACTAAAGAGTAGGCTCCTTTAAGATTAAAACGTCCATCTGGTCGGTGGCCCCATCAAAGCTCAAGACATTATCTGTTACTTTGCACTAGAAAATCCTTTTATTTCTACATTATAAAAGGCTTTTAAAATTTTTACATATTTGAAATGAATTTAATTTAATGAAACTTTATTTAATAAAATTATTATATTTAATGTATGGATTTCATTGTTGTGTATTATACTTAGTTTATTTTAGTTATTTATTGCATTGTTCTTAGTATAATGTAATGATTTTAATGTTTTTTTGAGTAGATAAAATTGATTTGAATGCATTTGTTTTAGTGTTTTTTATTGCAAATAAGATATATTTTAGTAATTAAGACATTGATTTCAATGATTAGTACACTGATTTTTATGTTGAACTTAGTGCTCCTTTCTTTGTAAGAGGGTTTTGATTACAAATGTGATATAATACTTTACATTATTTAGATTATCATGTATTTTAGTAAAAAAAAAACAAAAAAGTGGACAACGTTCTAAGAAAGCACAATAGAATATGATAGGAAACATACAAATAAAAGTAAAAAAAAAAATGAACAAAAAACATGTCAATAAATTTAGTTTCAACAAATGATAGTTGATAAATGACATGAATACAACAAGCAAGATTTTGAATAACAAAGAGCAACATCAAGATAGACATTGATATGGAATTTATGTATGAGCACACTAGAATATGATAGGAAACATACAAAGAAAAGTGAACAAAAAACATGTCAATAAATTTAGTTTCAACAAATGATAGTTGATAAATGATATGAATAGAGCAAAGAAAGATTTTGAATAACAAAGAGCAACATCAAGATAGACATTGATGTAACATTTATGTATAAGCACACTAGAATATGATCCGAAACATACAAAGAAAAGTAAAAAAAAAAACAAAAAATATGATCCGAAACATACAAAGAAAAGTAAAAAAAACAAAAAAACATGTCAATAAATTTAGTTTCAACAAATGATAATTGATAAATAACTAGGATAATATATGAATAACATTTGATGATTTGAATATTGTATATGAAAAGTTAAGATTTATCAAATGAACACAAATTATGTTCATGTTCAAATGTGTTATGTGTTTCAATTAAATATTAAAGAATCAAATTTTATCTAAAACACATATATAGTGATGATTATCTAGAATTAGAATTTTAATATTACTACTCTTAATTTTTACACTTTAAAAAATGAAAAAAATGTTTTTATGAGATGAAAATAATGGTAAAGAGTATTATTCTGATGAAAAACATGGTCAGGGAAGGGAATTAAATGATAAGATAAAATTATTTCAAATGATCTTTTTTCAAACATAGTTATAAGCACAAAAAAATTGGTAGAAATTGAGATGTTTGCATAGTTTCACATATTAAAGTTTCAAGCCCATAATTCCTCCGTAAATCAAAAATTTTGCCAACTCTGCAGTAACCCGAAACCTTGAAAAAATCCTAAAATGACTTCAAACTATGCCTCCTGTATATTGCTTGCTTTGCTAACAATCTTGGATGAAGTATATAATACGCCGAAATGGAATTCCATTCAGATGCTACTGCACCTTCCTTTCTTCTTTTAGGCGCAAGCCTCTGCACATCCACCCAAACATTATATCAAAACTCAAAATATCAAACTCCACAGTTGATCAACTATACGATTTATAGTAAATATTCCAAACTAGAAGATGGCTGGAAAGGGCGTTAATGCCTGCAACCATGGACCTTTTTATTAGAATAAAGCTTACTTTAGGAGACTAGATTGGGTTGGTTGAAGATTTGTAGGAGACTGTTGAGATATCTTCTCAACCACTCTCTCCAAATATAGAATCAGTTGAATCTGAATCCAACTATATATTTACCTATGTATGTGTGTAAGTGTGCAAGTAATACAATCTATTGTTTTGTGTGTTAATCATGTGCACTCCAATTTCCAAGTTGGTATCAGAGCAGGCTCAGCCCTGACTCTCTCACGAGAGGGGCTGTGATCATGAAATCTAGACAATGCTAATCTTCTGTAAATAGATTAGCGTAGAGTTGTTTGCCTACCGCTTGGTCGAGGATTTGCAGGATTTGCAGCATTGAGGTATCACCGTCGGTTGATCTACGCACACAAGGATTGTTGCGTTTATTGAATCGCTGCTGAACTCTGTTCACTGAAAATGCATGAGTAAGCTGCTATAGAAAAATAAGATACATGTTGATCGTTGTGGAGAAGTCGTCCATCCTGCTGTGCAAATCGTTGTGGAAAGGAGATCCGTTCAATCAGCCGTGAGAAACGCTTCCTTCATCTGTGCAAAGATTGATGTGTGTGGATCGATTTTGTTGCCCGACTATTGAGGGGAAACGGTGAAGGAAGTTCCAAAATTGAGATCTGCCTGCTAGAGAATCGCCGCTGACTTGAGATATCGCTGAAAATTGCCATTTAATCTGCCAGAAAATTGAAACAGAGCATTTGTTTCTTGAATCCCAGCATCTGCGTGTGTTTCTTGTTCCTTGAAAATTGAAACGGTGCACCAGTATCTGCAAGAAGAGCTGACAAGATAAAGGAGGCCGCTACCATTCAGTCTTTTGTTGATGGATCCTTACAGACGAATCTGATCTCGATCATGGAAATTGTGGGAGTCTTGAGCAATTAGTGAAAGCATGGGACATTAAATTGAAGATGCCTGTCATTTGTTGCTGAAATGTGTATCATCGCTGCGAAAGGGGATTACGAATCTGGTAAGGTGCAAATGCATAGTGCAAATATAATTGAATGCAGCTTACAAGTTGGGAACCTGGGAATGTTGTTGAAAGTAGGAGTAGCTTCCATTTCCTTAAAGACTGTAACCACCAGTGCCATTGTTGAGAAGTGCCAATGTGAAAGGAAGTCACACCAATCGCTACGATTGTGCTGCAGAAACGAGGTGCTCGTGTAAATTTTTCATTGCCCAGAAAGGAGGTGTTGTTATGGACAGATGTTGGTCACTATGCAGCACATCCGTGGATGGATCTTTGTGTGAAATTAGTTGTTTTGTTTGGTGTGTTTTGTAAATCAAATAGAACCAAATTTTGAACATAGTGATGAAGTTCAAGCTTGTAGTTCTTGTGTGTTCTTTGGTGTCACAAGAGCATGTTACTAGTTTGATTATGTCCAGTATGTTATAAGTTGTAGATTCTTGTTGTACTTCGGTGCTCCAAGATCGACAATTACAGGTTACCTTTATGTGGTGAGTTTAAAGTTTTGTGTGTAAGTGTTTATGTAAAAATAAGAATTTGTATTTTGATGCAAGCTGGCAGCCCCAGTATCAAGTACATTGTTTTTATTGGAAGTCACCTTGTGTAAAGGAATGTTGAGGACATTCAGTATCCAAACTTTTCTTCTAGATACTGAAGGATAGCCGAAAGCAAAAATCTGACAGATGAAGGCAAGTTCATAGAATGCATCAATAATTGTCAACTTTTACCACGGAAGCCCCGATGAGCAGAGTTGTCAAATTGTCCAGTATACAAGTGCAAGAAAGATGGGCAGAGGCGTTTTGACTTTAAATGCGTCGATGGAAAGATCGAAGAAGAGGAAGAAGAAAGAGCGGAAGCTGTGTGATTGCAGAGTGAGTTTCAGACCAGACAGACAGACGAAGGTTTAATTGTTGTAATTGTGATTAAGTATTGTAATTTATAAAGTAAGCATTAAGGGAGGGTATTAGAATAAAGCTTACTTTAGGAGACTAGATTGGGTTGGTTGAAGATTTGTAGGAAACTGTTGAGATATCTTCTCAACCAGTCCCTCCAAATATAGAATCAGTTGAATCTGAATCCAACTATATATTTACCTATGTATGTGTGTAAGTGTGCAAGTAATACAATCTATTGTTTTGTGTGTTAATCATGTGCACTCCAATTTCCAAGTCTTTTATTAGAAGGATGACCTGAATTCTATCAGAAGTGTTTTGACCAAATCGCCGAATACCAGCGAATGCATTCATCTAAATTGTCGAGAGGCAGCGAATGTCTGCCCAAATTGCCAATTAGCGGGGGCGACATTGTACATGGTGAGAGTTCTTCCATTGCTTATGGTGACTTTGAATGACAGAATCTGCCCGTTGAGATACGAATTGCTTTGCCAATTCGCTCCCCAATTCCTATGCATCTCTTGCCATCCGGTCTTGGAGCCTTTTATCCACGCCGCCTTCACATCTCCTCTTCCCCCAACATTGCTAATCAGAACCAGCTCGAAGTAGTCGCGTCCATATATTGTGAACCGTACTCCTCCATTCTTCTTGCACGGAACCCTGCACCGATTCCATCAACAAAACCCTGTTAAAAATATGTMTAATTGAATAGTCTACCAGGAAATTTTTCATGCGTGCATTTGGGGGTTACTARATTATCAAAATTAGGTTAAATATTATATACTTTCTGTACTGAACAGGCACAATCCCGGCCTTGTATTTCGCAATCTGTAGGAAGGCGGGCTGTGACATGTCGAAATGTTCAAGGGGTAAATTGCACCACCCTCCATTGTCGTTGGGCAGGGCGTTATTCGGCGGACAAAGATTGGTGGCTGTTACTGTAATCGACCCGCGTCCGGGCAGGCACCATTGAGGAACTTTGGCAGCGTCACACTTCATCTCATAACACGCTCCGCACGTTTCTCCATCTCTGAACAAAGCCGAGCTGAGGGCCGCAGTGCTGGTGCCATATCCACTGTTATACAAATTCCCGTAACCGCAAGCACCCCCTGCAGCAGCAGTAACAACGAGCATCAAGAACAACGACTCTCTACCCAAATTACTATATCCTTATTGATGACTGGAGAAAGTTTTTTACGACGAAGATTCCGTACAAACCACCATTTTTCATATGTATTTAACTCAACTTAACCGCCATAATATTTTTCCCTAATCTACCAGAGACCCCGTCACTTATTTGAAAATTCAAACTCTGTATTTTTTTTTAAATGAAACCTATGTTTTCACTGAATTACTACTAGCACCTAACTCGCGGCTGAGAATGCCCAGAGGTAATTCTTCCAATATACTGAGAATGCATGTTTTCAATATAAAATGTCTGTGGTAATTCGTATACTTATTAGGTTGATAAATGGAACGTGGCAATTACATATCCTTACAGTAATTTTTTAATGTGATTAGGTAAATGTTAAAAAGTAAACATGTTAACAGATACCTTGATAAATGCAAGAAAGTTATGAACAATAAATCTGATCCATTGATTTTGAAGGACGACTAAGAATATGCCAACATCTTCAATGCATAGCCATCAGATTAGGGTTTAAGGTTAAATAAGGTTAAAAGATCATTAATTGTGCCCATTGTCAATAGGTATACGCCTTTCGGGGTAATAATTTTGTGTAGTGTAATTTTGTATTTATTTTCTGATCTATTTACTGAAATCCGATCAAAAATTATTATAACTTCATATTTAAGTGATTAACTATATACAATTCTAGGTTGTAAGGATTTTTAAAAATACTAAAACCATTTATATATTTAAAAATACAATTTAAACAACAAAAAATAGTGATAACAATAAACGCCCTTATCCACAACATACCCAAATTATTATATCTTTTTAAACTAGAAAATATTTTCTATAACAAAATTAGAGTATTACCAATTAAACTTAACCCCCATAATATCTTCCCTATTCTACGGGGTACCAGAGATGCAATCATTTATTTGAAAACTCAAACTCAGTGTTTTTTGAAAAATCAAACAATTGTTTTCACCAAATTACTATTTTAATAGATGACCTATTTTTATATGTGAGATTGATAAGTGGAGGATGCCCAAAAAAGTTGCGAAAGAGAACTTGCATATTCTACAATAAGGGTGTGGTGGAGAAGGAGTGGCACTTTGTCATGGAATATGCAGTCTACGAAGATATGGAAACAGCTTAAAGGTCAACAACATACAGTGAGTATGAAAAGAGCTTAAAGGTAGACGACATACATCAACTATTTGACTGGAATAAGATTAACCAAATTACTAATCTTCTAATCAAGATTCACAGCAGAAGATCACACATTGAAAAAATATAAAAATAAATTAAAACTGAATGTGAAAATAAAGCTGTTATTCTCTTAGTCCATTAGACTGTTCAACGTCCTGATACATCAATCTATATATATTTTGACGTTTCACAATAACTTAGCTAATTCACGTTTCTTTGCTTTGAGAAATCAAACCCAGTATTCTTAGAAAATGTAACTTCGAAATTGGATTAAAAAACTAAAAATCTGAAACAACTCACCCATAGTTCCAGAAGCGTCGCTCTCGCCATAAAATGTAGCATGCGCTGCAGTCCAACCGGCTACTACTTCTGCCAGTCTTAGCACAAAAACTGACATCATTGCAGCTCCCAACATAAAATTCTTCGTTAAAGCCATTTCTGTATGTAATGAAAAAGCTTCCAATCTTTTCCCGTACTACGAACATGTACTATGACTGCTATATTTATACAGGCGGGGGATAGCTTCAACTATTAAAATTACGTTAGATGCACCGACGCCTTCCATATCCATAAGGCTTTGAAAATGGCTTAGTACGGGGGAGGCGAATTTAAAATCACAGGGAATCAACTGTGTTTATGAATTTTCTATTGAAATAGCTTAAAAAAGGCAATACAGTGTGATATAAGTAATGGATTTCCAGGGGAGGCACATGCAATCGCGCTGACTTCTTGCAACTGAATTGAAACGTTTGCATGTGGTTGGTATGAAAACGGAAAAGAAAGTGTGCAATGAAAGCATTTCGAGAGTATATTTGACAGAAGGGCTTCTCACTACCTCCTCCTTGTGCGCCGAGCGTTCGCTGCCTGCCATTGAGAACGTGGGCACTCATGGGCTATTTGTTCTTCAAAACTCCAATATTGAACTTAAAGAAGGGGTCTTTGCATTTTGTTTTATATGCAAATGCAAGTGTACGGAATCTGCATTTTCCATGGAAGTACAGTACAGTAGCATAAAAGAAATGAACCATATGCCATGCACAGCAACAACCAACAAGAAGTCACATTTTAAATACATAACTTAGAGTTAATGATTAATATACAATGGAAATAAATATATAGAAACACAGAGATATACATGATAGAGAGCATTTATCTTTATCAAAACCAATCTGATGTTCCACCTAACTTTAGATACTTATGTTTTAAGTTTCAGGGCTATCAATCCACAAGGATGGGTCTCATATTGACACTCAACTTCCCAACCAGTCAATAATCAAGCTCTCACAGGTTCCAAAACACAAAATAAATCATGTTTCCATCTCTCTTCCCCTGCATCATGCACCAACCAAAGAGAATGAACCTCGTTTATTAACAAAGAGTCTCTTAGGTTGTCCACTTCTTTTCAGGGATCCTGAGGATTTTCAGCTGTGGATAGTTCTCTCTCTACTTCCATTATTCTCCTACCCATAGGAATCCATTCCCTCCCGCAATAATAAAAAATTAATTACAACCAACCAACCATGGCTTCTCTCCTTCAACAATTCATTTTCCTTTCCCATGCATAACTAAGAATGAGCACAAGAGTGAGTTAGAGAGGAACAATTCCAAAAACAAATTTTGAATAAAAATGAATGGCCAACCCCCAAGACAATCAAGAACATGGTTTAAATATCAAAAGAATAATCTTGACTTTCCCCAAGAAGCTCATGAACATGGTTTAAATATCAAAAGAATAATGTGGACTTTCTCCAAGAAGCTCATGCAACACCATGTTTCTCTCAAAAATTCCGAAATGGGTAAAATAGAAAGTAATTTGAAAAATGCAAAGGCTTAGCCCCTCACCTTCCCATGCAACCCCCTCTTTCTCTCAAAAATTCCGAAGTGGGTAAAATAGAAAGTAATTTGAAAAATGCAAAGGCTTAGCCCCTCAGCTTCCCCCCTTCTCTCTTGTGGAATCATACCTCCCTACAACTATTTTCCTTGTCTATCTTGATACCAACAATGTATTTTATTATTAATATTGATCAACGCATTACATTTCCTAGGCACTCCGACCCCTTTTAACTGTTTAGGCACTTCGGCCTTTCATAAAATAAAAATAAAAATATTGTTAATCTAGGGACTCAAAACTAGTGTATTACATTCTCATCCCCCTTATTTTGCACTGTCCTCAGTGCATATACAAAACATAAATAAAAAATTTCAAAACTATTCAAAAATTCACGGGTACTCTGCCTGCAAGGAATCTTCATGCTCCCATGTATCATCTTTAGGACCGTATTAGGTCCATTGAACTTTTACCATCTCTATAACTTGATTTTGGAGCACTTTGAATTTTATGTCCAATATGTGCACTGAATGGACATGGAAATCTCCTTCTAGCTCCACCTAAATCAAATGCCAATCAATAACATGGTTAGGATCATGCACATTCTTTTTCAATAAAGAGACGTGAAATACATTATGCACATTCATGGAAGCAGGAAATGAAATCATGTATGAAAATGGCCCTATTCTATCCAATATCTGAAATGGATCACATAATATGGTTGTTAGCTTTGTACAATTTCCCAACTTTAATGAGCTCTTCTTGAGCTTCACTTTCAAAAACGCATGTTATCCCACTTTAAATTCTCTAGTTGTCATGTTCTTATCTGCGTAACTCTTCTATCTATCTTGTGTCGCTGTCAAATTCTTCTTAATTTTAACCATCCGGTCTTCCATATCCTTGAGCAATTTCAGTCGAGGTACCACTCTATCTATTGGGTTGTCCCAACTCACTAAAGTATTGCATTTTCTACCATACAAAGCTTCAAATGGGCTCATATTCAATGAATCGTGATACCCTTTGTTGTAAGAAAACTCAACCAAATGCAAGTAGACTTCCCACTTATACGACTTATCCATCGCATACAATCTTAACATGTCTTCAATTATTTGGTTGACTCTCACTGTCTTCCTATCTAACTATGGATGGTATGCTATGCTAAAATTTATATTTTTACCAAATCCTTTAAATAATATTCTCCAAAAATTTGAAGTAAACTGTATATCTCTGTATGAGACAATTGCTTTAGATATTCCATGGAACCTAGCAATTTCCTTCATGTAAATTTCTGCAATATTAGTTGTTGTATGTGTCATTTTTATAGGAACAAAATGAGAATTATTTGTTAATTTATCCACAACTACCATTATTGAATCATGTTGCCTTGCCATCCCGAGAAACTTAGTTATAAGATCAATGGTTACCACTTTCCATTTCTTCTCTAGAATTGGTAATGTTTGTACAAAACCCGTAGGGCGTCTATGCTCACCTTTTACTCTCTGACATTCCATACATTTGGAAATGTAATAAGCAACATCATTCTTCATCCCAGGAAAAAATAATTGGCATCTTATTGATGCAATTATTTTTTGGTAACCGATATGTTCAACATATGGAAAATTATGTGTTTCTTTTATAACCAAATTCCTAAGTTCTTCGGAACTAGGAACATAAATCCTATTTTTATGCATAAGGAGTCCATATTCTTGATATAGTACCCTTTGAATTTATACTCAACATTTTCTTGTTGTAAGATTTCTTTTACCTATAGGTAATGTTGGTATGTAACAACATCATTCAAAATTCTTCTCTTTAAATTTGATTGATGCATACTAATGGATGTAGCATGCATGAGATTGATCAAGAATGATCTAAAATGGAAAAAATTCAAAGTCCTCAAATCTCAACAAAAACAACGCCAAATCGAAGTGCTCGCT
Organism: Picea sitchensis; assembly: GCA_010110895.2. Taxonomy (NCBI): domain Eukaryota; kingdom Viridiplantae; phylum Streptophyta; class Pinopsida; order Pinales; family Pinaceae; genus Picea; species Picea sitchensis. Next base: position 2,912 of record SNQJ01S0205213.1, on the reverse strand, counting down.
ACAATATTTCCAACGACGCAAATGACACCTTAAACAGAGTCTGAACAAAGAATTTATAGACGGCCAAAGTTTTGGTCAACCTGGTCAAAGTCAACATGGTAACATTAGCATCCATACTACTGACGTCAGTAGCTGACTATGCAGAGATGACATCAACATGCCGATGTGGCACCAACCAAGAGCTAACACGTGGAAGGCTGATTTGGCAGTTTGGGTGGCCACTTGGGCCTATTAGTGGGTGACACGTGGCACCACCCAGGGGGCACCACATGGCAGCATGATACGGTGATGGGTGGCGGTGATTCAGTGAGTTTACTGGGTAGACAGAGCCAATGGAATAGTGCCATGGCATGGTGCCCAATCACTAGGCACCATGTGGCACCCCGAAAACGTCTAATGAGGGCAGGGAAACGAAATTCCAAAAACAAAAATGGTCATTGAACTAGACTTGGAAGAGGTTCAGTTATAATATATATGGTGGATATATATTATATAGTGGATAAGCACTATATTTAAAAAAAAATTCAATGGATACCAAAAGAGGGGAGGCCCGCGGGTTTGACCCTGAGACCTCCCCAAACCAATCACTAATATTAAACAATGGTTACCAACCAACCATGGGAAGGACTTGGTAAAGTCTGCCCCAAATTTATTACATAAACCAACCTTTTTTCTGGAGGTCGGATATCCACGCCATATTTCTGTATAGACACACTTTTCAATGCAGGTTTTGGAGTATTAATTGTAGGCTAGTGGCATGAATTTTGAGGTAGCTAGCCCAACAGGGTCATGGAGATGACTATGTCAAATTGAGACGAATTGACAGGCAATTTTGCACTACTTCTCACCACGAATTCAGTGGATAGGTCAGATTTTGCATCATATCAGGGAATCTAAAGGCCATGTTTTTTAGACTTGAGGTATAATTATGTATTTATGCCAATTTTTATTGTTGAGATAATATAAATCCTCTCCACTTCAAAGCGGTCCCAGAGACGTAGTCCATCCTTGGGATGAACTCTGTCACCATTTCTTGTGTTCTTTCTATTCTTCTCATCTTTCTTCCATATGTATGTCCTCTTTAATGATGTTTCACAAAAGCTGTGATTTATGCTCTTAATGCAATTCATGTAATGGTCATCGATTGAAAATATCTCATATCATGTTGGTATCAAAGCGGTCTTCTTTGACTTGAATTGTGAGTGTGAATGCTTACTAGGGCCAGGCTTAAAGCAGGTGAAGGAAAACTTAAGACTTTCGACCCAGAGATTGGACGTGCAACCCGAAGAAGAAAAATTGGAGATGAATAACTTTGCATAGAGTATGAGAATAATTTTCACAAGGCTTTCTACCACATGTCAGATATGGTAGAATGTTTTTTTGCAAATTATGAGAAGAGAGTGGAAAAGAAGGAGAAGAAGAAGAAATTTAAAGAAGAGGATAATGTGAACCAAGAAAATGGAGAAGACCCTCCTGATCCTCCATCTCCATATTCAAGTTCAAGCTCTTCTTCATCTTCTTCTCATTCTAATCATTCTAGTTTTCATCCAATTACTTCTAAAAATCCATTGATGAAACTAGATGTGAAATTTAATTTTCTCATGTTTAATGGTGAAGCTAATGCATATAAGATTAATAATTGGATCAGACAAATCGAAGTTTACTACCGTGTACAATAGATCGAAGAGGAAGATGTGAAGATTCAATTGGATTCTCTTTAGCTGGAAGGCACAACCCTTGTATGGTGGGAGAGAAAACTTTATAAAGGTAGCAAACATAATGGTAAACTACTTTATTCATGATATGAATTTACATCTGTGTTGAAAAGACAATTTTACCCACTGGGTTATTTTCAAAAAGACATGATGGAATGGAAAAATAAAAGACAAGGTAAAGGTCATAGTGTTTAGAATTTCACAAAGGAATTTAGGAAAGAAGAACTTGCATTAAATATTCCTTTAGATTCTCATGAAAGTTTGATGAATCATATTGGTGAAATTCATAGTTATATTCGACATAAATTATTATTGTTTAATCCCACAAACTTAGATGAGGTGTGTGTGCAAGAAACTCACCTCGAAAGTAGGGGAAATAATATACAGGAAGATCGCAAGCATTCAAAAGACCATTTCAAAAGGAAAGGAAAAGGAAAGGATAAGCGGACAACTACAACAAACAAAGAGGGAGAAAACGCATCTTGCATTCATTGCAAGAAATATGGGCACGATGATGAGCACTATCAGAAGTTGCATATGGAGTTATGACCGAAGCGATTTGGTTTCCAAAGGAAGCAAAAAATTGTTTCTACCGTGCAATAAGACTTAGGTTTCGATTCAGGCGATGAAGAAAAGATCACAACAGTTGGGTTACAAGGTAAAGTTTCCTTGCATACTAGTTCAAGTTCTAAAATTCCATCTCTTGAAAATGATGAAAGAAGTGAATTATTCCACAAAAGAGTAGTGGCAAAACACACAAAAGTGGAAATTGTGCACGATCTAGGATCACAAGTTAACTTGATATCTGAAGATATTGTAAAGAAATTGGGATTATCCACAACACATCACCAAAAACCTTACCCTCTTGGTTGGGTACATGATAATGAAAAACTTCAGGTTACCAATCAGTGTAGATTGAAGTTTGCTATTGCTTCTAAGTTGGTAATTGAAGTTGATTTGGATGTGGTTACTTTAGATATCAGTGATATTGTATTGGGGAGTCCTTATATTTACAACATAAAAGCTATCTTCTTCCGAAAAGAGAATAAATACTATCTCACAAAAGATGGAGTGGAATATATTGTTAGGGCTCACAACATGGAAGCCAACCCACCACTTATTATTGCAGGTCAAATAAAGAGATCCATAAATACTTGTATGAACCTTGTTCTTACGATTGTAAAAACTAAAGATCCT
>SNQJ01S0205212.1:16507-27390 GCA_010110895.2 Picea sitchensis | reverse complement strand
TGTGGCTTTGGCGGGTTGTCCTGGGCTGCCCCCCCTTGGCTTGGTCCTTTGTTCTACAGTTTGGGGGTACCTTTCCCTTTCTTTTGATTTGTAGACCCAAAGTCTCGCTTCTTCTGTTTGAACTTCTGCTCAATCTTGGCAGCATATCGGTATGCCACACCAAGCGAGGCGATGTTGAGGAACTCCATTTCCTCCTGAATGTATCTGTGCAGACAACTATGGTACTTTAACACCAAATGTTTCTCTGAATCTTTGATACCGAACTTTGTGCGTAGGGTATGAAACAGATTCGTCATCTCATGCACATCTTGGTCCCTTTGTTTCCGCAGCGTAGTCCATTGTATGTATTTGTCCTCATAGCTTCCCATGGGATAATATTGTTCCTTGAGGGCGTCTCAGAAAGAATTCCAAGTAGGTGCGGCCGAGAACGGAGAGGGTTCTCCCTCGCCCTGTTGCTCTGAGTAGGTTTCCCACCAGTCCTTGACATGGAGGGCGGCTTTAAGGAGTGCAAAACTAATCTTTTCTCGGTCGGAAAAGTCATGAACCGAGAAATATCTTTCTAATAGATTCAACCATCTATCTACGACATCTGCATCTATTTGGCCCTCAAATATGGGAATGTCAAAGTTTACTTCTACCCTAAAAGGAGTGGCGCCTCCAGAGTGGCTGTTGGATGTCAATGCGCTGCCAGTGGGAATCCGTTGAAGAATCTAGGAAAAGTTGTCCATCATCGCATTCCTTTGTTTCTCGAGGGCCTCCTCGAGCAACATTTTGATAGGATCTCCTACTCCCTCATCTTTCTTTTCATCCCCCATGGACGGTCGTCGGGGTTTGCGAGGTTGATCTTGCAAATGTTCAACCATATCAAGCCCCAATTCCTTATACCTCGACCTCGTTGGGGACATGCAAAGAAGGATTGAGAATGAGCAGACCACTCTGATACCACTGATCCGGATTTATGTAGGAACACAATGAAATACAAAAATACACATAAACACAGAGATGCGACAAAAATAAGACTTCATTTCATTAATAACAATTGACTGAAATATGCTTACAGACATAATGAAAATAAACTAGCTAGGGTGCTGGTAGCTTATCTCTGAGAAGAGATGTGGCGGCTACTGGCCTCTGAAACTATTTTACAATGAGGCTCGAAGGCCTATTATTAATGAGAAACAATGGAAAACTCTAAACATCCAAAGACCTAACCCTAGGAGATGAAACGCCAAGACTATGGGCCCCGTTTGGGTAAGTTGGTACATCAACTTCCCGGGGACGTAACTTTGGCATACGATCTCCGTGTGACGCGTTCCATACCTCGTTAGAAAGATCTATCCAAGGAATACAACTTTTGGGTCAGCAACATGATTTGTGGTGCATGTTGCTCACCGTTTTCCCAAAAAACGTCGTTTAAGGCCTCAAAACGGCTTTAGAAGTTTAAGACCCGAAAAACTGCTAAAAATAGTAAACTGTGCAGAAACTGAAAAAATGAAAGAAGAAATGGTGGGTTTCCAAGTGGAATAGGTGGGTGCCCACCAATATCCACCTAGATCACCATATGACAGGGACAGTATTTGAGCGATGGCAGAGCATACTTCCACCCGTCAAAAAAATCTTACGGAGAATTTTGAGTTGATAAATTGCAATGTGTTATATCTTGTCATTTTAAAGGTTAGCAAGGCAAGCATTGTATGCAAACCTTTAGAACTCGAGTTTTCACACAACAATACAACAATTGGAAAACACCATAAAAAATACTTATGAAGCCTAGCTCGGATCTAGGAGCATGAGGAATAAGAACTTTTTTCAAAATCATGGGTTTTAATAAGCTTAAAATCTTCGTCTGTTGTCATGCCTCCTCTAGGACTCCGTGAATCCAAATTTAACTAGGAATTAATTATACCTCGTTCCTTGTGAGGGAGAAAGAAACTCCCACGGAACAATGACATGTTAAACCCTCGACGATTGTTATTTGATCTTTCTGGTGGGATACAATGTTTGGTCATACGTAACCCAACTCCTTTTCAACAACAAGTGATGAGAAAAATGAAAAGATATGAGCATAGTCGAGAACAATGAAAATATATGAGCAGAGTTGAGTTTGTTGCCATGAAAGAACACCTTACACAGCCTACAAAAAACACCTTACATAGCCTATAAAAAAAGTAAGTGGGTGCTTTAGAATTAAAGGAAGAAAAATTCAACATGGTAACCACTGTTTGTACATATTGAGCCCACTCAGTCGCAGGGCAGTCCACGTGATCGCCCGAAGAAACTATATAATACAAAAATAAATGTACAGAGAGAAGAGCTTCAGGAATCGAGTGACAATACATTAGGCATCCAATAACAATACATTGTACATGGGTCACGATCAAGGCAGGAGAATGAGACCGGATCTTCACTTTTTACCCTTCAATCCTCCACAGAAAAAAAAGTATACAAAAGTGCAACGGCATAGGCTTCCCCTTTACACATGGCCAACAAGAGCTTCCACGCCCTTTCCACGTCCAGGCTTCCTATCTTAATTTCTTACACAACTACAACTCGGACTCTCATTCCTGAATAATAACCTTAGTTTAGTTTTAGTTATGGTCAAAGGAAACTCTTCAAGTTACTCTCCCTCTTCAAGCTACTCGAGGAACTTGAGTATGAGGAAAATAAAAAAGGCATTGTTGCCATTTTTTTTTTTTGGTGGTTTTGATCTTGATTCTTTTAAGTTTTTTATTGTTGGAATATGTAACTTTTACTTATCTTAAGTGTGAAGAGATTATGTTTGTAAGGTAGAAAATGATTTTTGTTTGAATGATTTGATTCTATAGTTTAGGAGGTTGTTAGATAGTTCCTTGTGTTAGATAGTTCCTTGTTAAAACTATCCTTAAATCTCTTTTAAATATCTCATTAAAACCATCCTTAAATCTACAACGATGGACTTTTTATTTTCCCATTTTATGAAGGTGACATTTAGATTTAGGTGGAAATCTCACATGCATTTATTTTTACTAGTTCTCCACATCTATTACTTAGAAAATTTAATAAATGTTTTTTTCTTCACCTGGGAAAATAGGCATCAGAAATTCACTAATACTTTCTCACTTTTTGTGATGATAAGGATGTTCACTTGGACAACAATTTCCCATTCAGCAAATTATATAAGTTGGTGGACAATACAACGATATCTTAGACATTAAGTTTTAGTAATTCTCAACAAGATAATTTCACTTCACAACAGGACAACACTATATGAAATTTTAACTAAATTATACAACAAATTTATAAGGGAATATCTCAACTAAGATATAATGATAATTGACGAAAATCTCTCAAAACCGATTATTAACAAACTTTTCAATAATATAATATCATGTAAAAACAAAATAAATAAAAACAAAATAAATAAGTAAAAATTAATTAATCCAATACTATTTGTATTGTGTAATAGTATTGGATTACACATTAAGTAGTCAACTAACAATACAAACATTCTTCTATATCTAAATATCTAAAACTAGCACAGCCACAAATTTGTGGCTCGTGAACACGGCTTGCAAAACTTGAAGGCTGGAAGGAGGCAGTGTGTTCATAACGTAGTTGGTGAAGGCCAAAGGTTTAGGTTGGCCTAGAAAATGAAACCCTATTTACTCATACTTGCCAATCAGCGAGCCACCATAGTAAATTTTAAATATGATTAAGTAAAAGTAAAAAAATAAACATGTAAACTGATGTCTTTATAATAGTAAAGAAGTTAGTGGTTGAAATCACAACCACTGATTCATTGGGACTACTAAAAATATTCCATCAATATTTAATCTTGTCCATACAACATTAATTAAGCACTAAAAACCTACCTATTAAATGTGCTCATGGTCAATAGGTATACACCCTAATAAGGTGTCTTTGATGTTCTAACTCCTAATTTTTCGAAGTAATAAAGAAAAACGAAGAGTTAAAACAACAAAGAGATCATTTGCCCTTGATAGGCATGATCCTTTTCAGACATGTCCAACTTCTGTTCATCCAGAAGATAGGAAAGCCTCCAGTTCAAATAAACGAGACGAGGCAGGTCAGATTCCTTTACCATACACCCCATACCAACTAGGCGTTCCAGTTCGTCATGAAGCTTCTTCAGAACTGGCGGGTTTCTCAGCACTTCGGAGATTGCCCACTCTATGCTTGTAGACGACGCATCAGAGCCAGCGGACAAGATATCCTGCCAGTAAAGACATCCAAATCAATATCACGATTATCACATTTTATGCAAAGCCATTGAAATCTAAATCGGCAGAGAATCCATAAATTCTTGTGTGCGCCAATAAATAATATACATAGATGACCGATTTTATATTATCTTGCGTGATTTGAAGCTCCAAATTTTCATCGGCTGAGGCTGCCAGCAAAACATCCACAAGATCTGGTATGACGTTAGGCTTATTCTGCGAAAAGTGTTCCTCTACTATTTTCTCTAGAAAGTCGTTTTGTGTCTTGTGTGTGTTCTTCAATCGACGGTTGAGAACTTGAAGATCCATCCAGGCCAAGTATGGTATGTAATCTCCTATATCATTGAGTGGATCCCTGTGCTGCCCATTAAGTGTTGGTCTGTATACTTTTTACGGAAGACCTTTTATAGATTTTAAGCATTTGCCTCCAGTAACGGCCATAGGGAGAAAACGTGATGTCGGGGGAATTATACCACCGGTACTTAGTAGCGGTGGATGAAGGTCTGCTGGCGAAAAGCAGATCTTGGGTCTTGAGAAACTCCTTGGCCATATCTGGAGAGGACACAACTAAGGTGAGGGCGGAGCCGAGGCGTAGGGACAAGAGAGGCCCGTACTTCAAAGAAAGAGACTCTGCATCTCTGAACCCAACTCATTCACCATTGTCACCGACCACAGGCTACTACTTCCAATCTAAAAATTATAAGCTCACCGACCACAGGCTACTACTCCCAATCTAAAAATTATAAGCTAACCACAAATGGTATGGTTTTATATTTATCTATCTTTTTAAGGTTAAGATCTTTCTTTGGATTTGAACCTATAACGTTTTAGGAGAAAACACATGTTCTTAACCATTAAACCCACTCAAACTATACATTTTATATATTGCATACATATTATTATTGAATATGTACAAGCTATAAGTTTTATGTATTGGATACATATGCAATGCAGTGGTCTAAACTTTCTACTTTTTGTAGGTTTTCTGGCCACTTTTTAGTTTGATTTTGCCCGAAATCCGGTGATGAATGGTTGGATCTGCAGAGGTTTTTCATCAAGTTGAATCCATTTATGCATTCAAAAATGCAATTTAAACAATAAAAAATAGTGATTTTGTCCATCCCCAATTTCATCCATCAGCAGGGGACAGGTGTCGACAGATCCTTCGTTTCAGAGGATACCACTTTGGAGAAAGTCGGGTCGCGTGGATGGAGAACTCCTGAAGGATGAAGCGTCAGAGTCCATTGTGACCGTTGAATAGAGAAGGGCGTCTGTCAGAAGATCCGACAATCCGAAAGGATTGCACTTCGGAGATTTGTGGTGTCATAAGTTGAAAAGGTCTAGAGTCCGAAGCTCTGAAGCACTGAACTAGGCGCCTATTGTCTTGGTGTCTGGTCATATCCCGAGGTCATATGAAAAAAGGGGCATAGCATGGAAAGCTAGCGCATGTTGTTCAAATTCTTCAAAGGGGTCAGGAAATATCTCAGAGGTTTGGAAAAACCTACACTTTGGAGAAAAGGGGAACCTAGAGAGAGTTAAGGAAAACAAAATTATGATGCCCCACCCCTTAAAAGAGAATCTACGGGTCGGGTTTGTTACAAATTGGTATCATAGCATGGCAACAATACTTGTCCTAATTGGGCTCATGCACAAGTCGTATGAAAATATTTTTGAAGGACTGTGAGGGGTAACACCTTATCTTACCCCATTCCTAAGAATCCTAGTAAACCTCTACCAAAGAGAGGAATGAAACCTATTGTTGTTTATAGATGTTTTGGAAATTTTCACTAGATGTTGCTAGCATTTCCAAATAAATAAGCTTAATTCACTATGAAATTGTACGTGTTGTTGTACAGTCATAAGATTAGGTTACCAATGCTAAGATGAGCCTGTTGAGAATATTACTGCCGAACGAAAATTTTCTACATAAGTTCCTTGAGTAGAAGGATGCCGATTAAAATTTAGTTGGTATCATACTCAACGAGATTGAATCATGTTGGTCTATGGAAAACGAAGCCTATAATTTCTTTGGGAAATGATAGTCAATCCTACAAGAGTGGGATTATGCTAATGGTCACTAATAGAAAGACTTGGATGTGAACGGATGGAAAGGATCCATAAAAGTAATAATTACTACTTTAATGAAGGGTTAAACCTTGTATATGTGTATAACCCCTCATGATCATAGGAATGAGTCTCGTGACCATTCTCTGAAAAGGGAGAGCATGCGCAGCTCTAGGGTTTCGAAGGGAACTGAGAAACAAATTTTGTTTCTGGGAAAATGAATTGTTGGGGAGGGTTTTTCTAATCAAGCTGATAAACGGAGCTAAAGAAATACAGATTGATTGAGTCATAAATCACAGCAGGCTCCCTTCCTTGGTGGATAGGAAACTAATCTGCCAGAATTCTTGTGGGAGGAGGAGAGTGACCTCTGTCCCTGACTGTTGATGAACAGAAGGAAGAATTCTGGGTGTAATGGTTAAGACTGATCTTGACCTAAAGATACTCTGGATTTCTGAACTAGGATACTTAGTAAGTAACATAATTCAAAATTGCATTTGGGCTTTAAGGGAATAATCCAAATGTTATTAGTGGGCTTTAAGGGAATAGTCCAAATGTTATTAGACATTAAAAAATTATTATAATTAAGGTAAAATGGTTGATTAAATGTTGATCCTGAATGTGGTAAAGTAAGTGTTGGGGCACTTCTAGAAGCCCAATGGGTCAGATTGACATCCAGTTGTGGATGGTAGCTACATATATATACTTGGAAGCTATATTGGATGCCTTGTTACCTTGGGCATAGTTTTAATTGCCCATATTGTATTTATAAGTGGGAAATGTTTTCATGAAAGTTGAGGAAAGAGTGTTTTCTTGTTAGTTGTTATCGCATAGAAAGGGAAACATAGTCATGACTATGTCTGTTAAACTTCCAGGTGGATATCTTGTGAATGAATGCAAACTCTCAACCGAGAGGGAAGATCAGTGTTGAGTGTCCCTAGGAGGCTTGTCATAAGGATGGAAACACTATCCTTGGAGGAGGATCTGGAAGTCTGATATTTCCATGTGCATGTATGACATGGAAAGGGTGCAAGAAATGAGATTGCATGATGAATGTTTGGCTAGGTTTGTATGTGTTTAAATGCATGGGTTAATGCATTGTGAGGCTTCTTGACATGAAGACTGATATTAATAGCAATTAGGTATGAAATATATTAAATGTGCCAGTGATGCACATGCATGATGTAAGAATAAATGTATACTAAAGGCACAATATGGCTGCCTTGATGAGCGATATGTAAGGCAAGAATTGCACTTGTTGAGATTAAATGAATACCATGGATGCATGGTTGACCATTTTGAAGAGTCATGAAAGCTCTGTTTTTAATGATAGCTTAAGGGGAATGTGCTCCATCCCCTCAAGAAAGACTAGTATAAATAGAAGAAAGAGTGGGTGAGCAAGGATGCTTTGTTGTCATGATAAGAGGCAAATGATACTGCCTTTGAGGGTAATACGAGAATGATTGTAAACAATCATGAGTTGAATGATTTTAAAATAGAGATGTAGGTGGGTTGTGAAATATACCTATGGAAACTACACACAGGCTTATGATTTTGCATATGGTTAAGCACATCATGGATGTAATTTAACAAAACCAGAATATGCATGGATACATAATTTGGATGCATGACAAAGATGCATGTTTATATTCCTTATGAAATATTTGGTACTCAGCTAAATCCAACTCAAGGTTGAGGCTATCCCAAATAGTGAAGGATACACAATAAGGAATTTTCATACTGAAAGAGTTCCCTGTGGAGGAACTATGTGAAGACTCTATCAGGAGAATAGAGTCACAACCTTATTAACTGTTGAGAATTAAGCAACGAGCTACAAGCTTGTGTGTGTGTGTATATATATATAAGAATCCTGGATTACATTTTGAAAAACATCATCTAATGAATAGAAGATTAATAATGAATCTTGATCATTCTGATAACCGAATGGTAATGTGCAAGATGCACAGGTTCATGATTCATTATGGGAAAAATAATTTTCTATTAAAGCATGCTGATGTATCCTAAGAGTTAGGATGAGCCTAAACAAGGCTGCTCAAGAAAAGAGCAGAAAGATCACAATAAGAAGTAGATTGCATAAGTAAAGGAGGAGAAAAAGAGGAACACTTTTCTCACCCTAAAAACCATGAATTATGTAACAGAGTTGTAGGATTAAAAGAGAAGTTGTGGAAACCAATACAACTGGTAAAAGGCTAATAAACCCCCTGAGTATGATTAAGTAAATAAATGAGTATGTTTGACTAAATAGGCTTGGTTGAAGCCATGATTAAGGAAAGGTAGTGAGGCCTTAGAGATAACTCAACTGGGATGAAAAGCCCCAGGCGATGTAGAAAGAATTGGAAGAAGGGAAGAGCCCTCAATTATTTTCTTACTGAGTATTATGTTTTCTCTGGGATGAGAGAGATGGTACGCTAGTGAAAGTCAAAGGTTTTGACACCATAGTGAGGGTTGTTGTATTGTTGTATAAACAATCAAGATATGTGTGTGTTGCACTCATGGAAACATTTGAGGATAATGTGAAGAAGTGCATAAAGATATGATAGGACATTTTGAATATGTTTTATGGATTTGAATGTTATAATACATGCATCTTGTTTAATATCACAATTAATGTAATTATGACTATGATGATGCATGCTATGTATAGAAAGGAATTGGAGTTGTTGAGGAGGACGGTTGCCAATGATGGGAAACCTCAAGCAGAGGATGACCATGAGAAGGATGTGGTTGAAAGATTGTTGACAAGGCTGTAAAAGTCCCCATAAAGCACTACTGATGAGGTAAAAATCAGAAAGAGGGTGTTAGCAGCCAAGAACCGGTATAAAAAATTCTATGCCTATGTGGCACAAGGTATGAAGGGATTTGGTAAGAAACAGTTATAAAATATTTTATTGTCTTAATGTTATGCATGAAATTTTGAAAGGCAGTTGTACGCCTTGGATACCCAAGTAGGGTATGACTCAGGAAGGAGAACCTGAACGATGGAGGTGTGAACCTCTAGTAATAAATATTGTTTGTAATCCTTGGAAGAATTCATGAAATAAGGAAGACTAATCCTTGGATATGGCTGTGCTATAAGTCCATAAGGAAGATTAATTTCCTGCTGAGCCAAACCACAAGGAATGACATTTTCTTTGAAGCAAATGCATTTGATTGATTAGTGTGCACAATCCTGAAATTGTTTGTGAAGCACTCCAAGTGTGCAATGAGCACATAATGTGCATGAGAACTAACAATTTCTTTCGCTGAGGAATGTTGAAATTGCAGGAAGCAAAGGGTCTTGGATATGGCAGTGTTGTAAGCCATAAGGAAGACCAAAATTGCCTACTGAGCCAAACTACTATGGGAAGGAAAGTCCCATAATTGGTGAATCTGGTTTTGTGCGAAACAGATCTAAAAATAAATAAGGAAATTGGAAAATCTATGGGTGACAGATTTGCAATAAAATTCTAAAATTTAGAATTTATGATGATGTCTCATGAATTTTTGTATACCTGTGATACAAGTGAGAAGAAAAGATCTGTCCAGAAAGGATAGATGAAGGTTGTCAAGCTAAAAAGCCTGAAAGAAACCACTGTTGAGACATGAGAACCTCGTGGTAAGTCATGATCGTCTGGAATATGTTGTGTTTAGGTAACACAAGCCGAAGGGATGCCTCGATAGAGCAAGTCTGGGGGAACCCTTGATTGTAAGGCTCGATGAAGTCTCTGGAATTCTTCATGTGCGAGAAAACCTTGGCAAGGCAAGATGGATCACCCGAGGAACTGTATAACAGAGAAGAGGATGCTTGAGCCTGGGTCTGGAGGGTGAGTGACCGCAAGGAAGAGGAGACTTTGATAGTTATTGTAGATAATTGATTGGGATCATGCACACAATGCGTATGTCAAGGAAAAATAGTGAGCCTAGATAAAAAGACAACCATGTGGATGAAAATCTACGAACTGCACAGATAAGTATTATGCTAGATTATGAATTTTTCCTTTTGAATTTTGAACAACAGTAAAATGTTTTCGCATGAGACTATGATTAATGTGCTTGTTGTCTAAGAATTATTGAAGGCAGGTGACGAAGGTTAAGAGTATGAAAAAGGACCTGACTAGAAAGGAGGTCAAGACTTCTGAAGCGGCTGAATGAGAAAGGCATGACGTGTGTTACTGATAAAGAACACTGAGGACAATGTTCCTTTTAAGGGGGAGTGGATTGTAACACCCATGTTTCCCCCAACTTGTAATTAATCATTAATTAGGATTACCATGACGTGGCATGGGAACAATGTAAATGTATTATTGTTTGAATATCAAAACACCTGACCGTAGGGGTGAAGCCTTGAAAGTAATGGACATGATATCACTAGATCGTATGAAGTGGTACCTCAATTGTATATGCTTAGTATTCAAATTGAAGGCTGAGTTCTTTGCAAGATGAATGGCACTCTCACTATCACAGTACAAACTTCTATTATCTTGCTTCTTTCCCAATTCCTCCATAAACCTCTGTAACCAAATCATCTCTTTACTAGCCTCTGTAGCAGCAACATATTCTGCCTCTGTTGTTGAAACTGCAAAAGGTTGTTGCACTTTCAAC